>SKCR01030596.1:0-109311 GCA_019454045.1 Zanthoxylum bungeanum
TAACCGGTATTCCCCCTAAAACCCCTACAAATATAGCCAAGTGCTAGCACACCGAGAGTTATACGAAGGTGTTAGGGAAACCCACCCACGAGCCGGGAATCGTTTGGCGAAGATTCGGAGCTCAAATCTTGGATTCTTGAAGACTCAAAACTGAAATTTTTGAGCAGTGGACTGCAGTGTTTGGGCGCCACTTTGAAGGACTAAAACTTGGAGTTTTGTTCGTTGTTTCATCTCAACCGATCAATGTAAGTATTCCGTAACTTCTTTGATATATTTCACACATCTTCATGCTTGTTTGATGATCTTGGGACCTAGAATAAAACCAACAATGGCATCAAGAGCCTAGGTTCAAGCATGAAAGTTTAGGGCTTAAAATTTGGGTATTTATATTTGAGCATGATTTGAATAAATTGGATGTTTAAGTATGCTTAATACATGTTTAATTTAATATTGATTAGATCAATTTCATGAATTAATGTTAGAAACATTTTTCCCCAAATATTAAAGTTGGCCTAAAATGATAAATTGGGTATTTTCAATTTGAGCATGATTTTATGAAATTGGATGATTAAGTATGCTTAAATATAGTTGAATTGAATATTGATTGGATCAATTTCATGAAAATGTGATTGGATCATTTTCCCCAATTTGCTTTTGGTGGCCGAATTTGATAAGCCCTAATTGTCTTGGAATTTTGATTTTTTGTTCATTAGATGAATTGGAAATCATTTGGGTCTATGATTTAATGTCGATTGTGTAATTGATTGGATTGAATTTGAATCGGACATAAAATCCCCAAATTGCCAAGACTTTGAAGCATGAAAATGGGTTTGATTTTTCATTAAATGTGTGGGCATGTGATAATGAAATAGTGCATGATTAATTGTAAGAATTAATGTTTTAGAAATGTTAATTTGGGTAATTAATCATGTAATACACTTTAGGTTAATTGAATGTGAAATTGGATTTTTGTATTTAATTAATTGGGCCTTGAAATTGGATTTTGGCTTTTAAAGTTGTCATTGGGCTTGTTGGGCTTTGTTGTACAAAGTTAGGTTTAGGCAAATTGGATTGGATCCAATTGGGCCCAAAACCGCTTCCATAAAGCCCAAATGCGATTTAATGAACCTTTAAAGTTTAATTGGGCCTAATGGGCCAAGATCTATTTATGGGCTTATGGGGTAAATCCCGGATTGGATTTTGGTTATTCGGTTTGACCCGAGTTGACCAAAAGTCCACGCCTTAAGAAATCAATTAAAAGCCCATTGGACTTTAATTGAATTGATGTTGGACGTTAATCGGTCTTTGAGACGCGTTGCGATTAAATTTGGAATTTAAGTCGTAAAAGGTTTATTATTAAAGTGTAATATTTAATTTGGAATTAAATAACGAATTAGAATTGAATGCATATTAAATTGGATTTAATGACGTAGTTTAATTTAATTCGAGAATTCGTACTTTGAGTACTTATTCGCAAAACGAGTTTGACTCGATCAAAATCAAATCGTTGTTTGAACATTGGATGATCACTAATTATCAGATTAATTAATTTGATTAGATTGATTGATAACATGCTTGTGTGAATACTTGGTTGTGATGAATGAATAGTGTATATCGGATGGATATTAGTCGGGTGGGGGCAATTTTGGAAATTATTGTTAATAAATTCGATTTATTAAAATGGACCTGCGTGTCCAGCCTTAACACCTCTATTCTATTTGTATTCTCTTCTCATCTATTCCCCTCAATATATATGAGGTTTCTTTAGAAGTGTAGTAGTGTAACAGGTAGAAGTAATACAAGTGCTAGTTATGAGAGAGATAAAGAGAGATTTGATCTAGGATCAATGTGTTAAGTATCCATCCGCATATCATTATTGTTTATTTTCATATGCGCTTTATTATGTATTTAGAATGCATGTTTAAGGGTGTATGATGATGAGACCTTAACAAAGATAATAAATTGGTAACCAATTTGCACGCGAAAAACCCTCATCAAATATCATGTGTTTTTCCTTGCATTGAGTGATTCATACTCAAGATCCTAGATTGGCATTGGGTTGTTGGCCAAAGTCAAGCCCTTTGTCCGTCGAAGATGTGTTTGAATCACGAGAGTTTTGTTCTATATTGGTGTCTTGTCCAAGTTGTGGTTTGTTGCCAAAGTCAAGACCACTTCTTGTCCATCGACATTGATTACGAAGCTTTCCATGGTCAATGCGTCGCACTTGACTGGGATCATTAAGCTTGTTGTGCCAAAGCCAAGGCTTAGTTGATTCAGAGGAAAATGGTTAGGCAATACATTGGATGTATTAGCATAAATAAGATATATGTTAAGGATTTGGATATCCGCCTACTGGATCTAGGAATTGGATTGGATCCAATTGATCTTAGAGATCTACCTAGTTAAATATCATACAATTTGTTGGCCAAAGTCAAGATTGTGTGTTATTTAACAGGATCCTAACCACTAGGAAACGCGGTTTCCCGAGTACTCGACAGAGGGTTAGAGGCTCGCCGAAAAATAGTGGGAGGCAAGAATTGAATTTGCAATACTCGTTCAATTACTTGCCATACGCGCTCAATCAAATATCATTCGTCGTTATGATTTAAATATCAGTTAGACTAATATTTAAATCGTTGTTTTATTAAATAGTTGGACTATATATTCAAACTATTCAATTATAGTTGATTTTATAATTGGATTATAGTGATCAATATAATTGATTTTAAACTATTGAATTATAGTTGATTAAATAGTTAGCCTATTGTAATCATTATAATTAGTACTTTAATTATTGATTAAATAGTTGGACTATTAAAATCAAGATATATTGAAAGATTGGACATTTAAAACATAATCTTGGATTAAACATTTAAATGGTTTAATTTACAAATTGGGAATAATTTCAGGATAGTCCTGGAAATAAATAATAAGTTACTTTATTTGATAAAATAACTTGTCAAGCCTAAGCCTAGAATTAAGCAAATAATAGAGCATAATCTTTGGAAGATTTATGTGATGATAACTTAAAGTTTTTAATCCACCATACATGTCATGAATCTATGTTAAGACTAATGAAGTATTAAAATTGTAATTAATAACTCTTGGAGAGTTAATGACTATTCTCAAGGAGATAAAGTCAAACTTTACAATTAGGCTAATAGCGCAAGGCGCACCTTACTTCGATATTCTAGAAACCCAAGGCTTGGCCGAAGGCTTCTGAAATAGAAAAAGGTAAAGGCAAAATCATTATGATCTTCTGGGAAGATAAAGGACATAACCCAAAGTAACTGTCATTTGGATATGGCAGACACGAATGAATTAAAGAAAGAGCAAGGCTCTAACTTTAAATATATTCGTCATTATTATGTTCACTACTAGTACTGAAATTGGATTTTAAATACTTAGTGTGGTACATAAAATATATGTGTGATGTTCAGAATGCTTCATGATTCAGCTGAGACTGTGATGACTTTGAATTGCTGACTGTGCTAGTGAATAATGAACGGGAAAGATGAAAGTCGCTGTTTCGACCATAGAAACCTAAATTTAGGAACTACCTTCGGGTATGTACTTAAATTAGGAAACTGTTATAATGTAACTAGTTAGACTATAAACATCATCTCTATTTCAGTGTTTAATCTATTGTGGATAAACCTTTATATTCTAGAACACTAAAGTGTTTCATTATATAAAGATGACATTGAGATAAACACATTAGATGTGAACAACGGTATTTATATTTTGAATTTAAATAAAATCTCGAACATATAATATGACAAACTAATAGCTCATATTGATCTGATCAGATGAAACTTAAATGTGGCATTGTTGTCTAGGACACAATAAACAAGACTCGTATATCCACACTTTTGAAGAGTGGGTACTATGACTGATTTGATTATTCAAATAAAGTCTACGAATCTAGTTCTTTAGGTAAAGTACCTAAAATACTATTTACTTGGTAATAGTGATAAATGCCATCGATCTGTAAGCCCTATTCATAGTGGAGTTAGTGGGCCCATATCTAGCTAGGCTAGATGTGGATATGAATATTTCGTGACCTATACGGATGTGGCATCACGTTATGGTTATGTGTTACTTTTGAAGAACACAAATCAGAAACTTTTAAATTTCAACACGAAGTAGACAAACAGATCGGCTAAAGTATTAAACCATCACGTGATGAACATGATGAAAATACTTAAGCAATAAGTTTCACAATACTTGAAAGAGTATAATATTCTTTTAAATGAGGACTCCTCCCGAGACACGTCAGTTTGACGGTGTGTCCGTACGGAGAAACCGAATTTTGTTGGACATGATAAGGTTTATCATGAGTCGTTCTGAGCTATCGTTTCCTTCAACGGATATGCATTAACAGTGCAAAACTTATTTAGAATAAGGTTCCATGAAAATCAATATGACAGAATTCATATTGATATCAACGGGAAAGAAACTGGGTTTCGCATTCCTGTAGATTTGGGTATGCTGGGCATATGTTTGGATGATACCAAACTAAAACCTAAATCGGATAAGTGCCAAATGTAGGTTATCCTAGAGAAAACCATAAGTATAGTACTTATACAACTCACTAGAGAAAAATTGTAATTGTTGCTCACCATGCGGTCTTCCTTAGAGGAATACCGATATGTAGTGGTAAGTGGGAGGACAGTAAAACTCGATGAAAATCGGAGTAATACAGTTCAAGGCATGAAGTCCTTAATGGAACACAAACTATTCATCAAGGATGAACATATACCATTAATCTTCGTATACACAAGAACCGCGTAGATCAGAGAGAATCAGAAAACAACCTAGGGTATGGGTTTCTGATCTCACCTCATAAAGATGTCAATCTTATTGAGGAAGACCCAACTACGTATGAGGAAGTGATATAAGGTATCGACTCCCTTTCATGGCAAAGTGTCATGAGTCCGAAATGGATTCCATGTAAAACAACTATGTTAAAATACTAGTTGATGTACCAAAAGGCATTGTGCCTATAGGTACTGTATAAGCCTTCAAGGAAGACATACATGGAAGGCAACATACCAACGTACAAAGCTAGGCTTGTAGTGGAAATGTATCGTTATCAACATTGTGTTGATTACGGTTCAACCTTTTACCTGTTGCCACGGTAAATCCAATTGGATAATGCTTGCTGTAGCTGCACGTTTCATTTATGAAATGTGTTAGTTAAAGTCAAAATCGCTTTCCTTAAAAAGAAACCTTTTGGAGGATGTTTATAACATCCTGACAATTTTGTCGTACTAAAACCAGCAAACTAGGTTTGCGTGTTGTTCGATCCATGTTTGGATTGAAGCAAGCATAAAGTTCTTGGAACTATTGTTTTGATGTAATCATGATAGTCAATGATTTGATTCAAAACAGAATGATTCTTGTGTATATGAGAGGGTTAGTGGGAGCGCACAGACAGTGGCTGTCTTTATAATAATGATAATGTAATATATATTCATTTCTTGGAAATGATATTCCCATAAAATAATCGATGAAAGCTTGGCTTTCAAGAGAGAATTCTCCGTAGAATTCTCGGGAGAAACAACCTTTATTCTGGGAATAAAGATCTGTTGAGTTCTAATTTAGGTCCCAAAATCAACAAATCAAGCAAGAAAAACGCATGAATACTTCAAAGGAGTAAGGCGGAAACATAACTCACATTGAATGGTTTGGATGCATCAAAGAAGATCTTCCCTTTCTTCTTTGTTGGAGGTTCGGCCAAGGCACTTCCAAAGGAGTAGAGTGGTCGGTTTTGATGGTGGTGGCTTCCTCCAAATTCGGCCATGGATGTCCTCCATTTAAGCTCCAAGCTTTGAGATTCTAAGCTCACAAATTCCTTTCCCTATCACCTATGTAAAACCCAAGTGTGTGCTAGCACTCTTTCTTCTTCATTTAGTGTGATCAAACCAAAAAAATAAGAAGAAATGGTCTCCAAAACCGTGAGATAGGAGAAGAAGATTTTGGCTCCAAAAAGAGCAAAAATCGTGAAGCATGGAGGGAGAAGCAATTCGGTTTTTTGCTTGGATGGAGAGAGAGAAAAGAAAAATGATTTACTTATATATTTATTTTATTTTCAAAAAATAAAATCAAATACAAAAAGTCAAAAAGCAAAGATGCTTTTCAATCACATCTCTTTTACTTTAGTCACATCACTCCACTTTTACTTTAAGTCACATCACCTTTAATAAAGTGACATGTGTCAAGTCACATCAATCAAAGTGACAATTGATTTGACGCATGATGTGACTAACATTTGACGCTTGATGTGACTTGCGTGCCGCGCTCTAATTCGAAATACGAATACGCTCGCAATCACTCTCGGCCTCGGGTTCGCTAATTCCAAATTAACAAATTTTCCGTCGAGTCGTAATTAAATGATTACGCCTAGCAAAATCACTATTCACGTCGCTAACGAATTAATTCCAAATTAATTAGTTCGCCCGAATTAAAATCCAATTTTACTTCCGCGTCGAAATCCAATTTCATATAATATATCGGATATATTATTTTATCGATTAATTCCAAATTAATCGTTCTCTCTCTTTAATTAATATTTTATCCCAGATAAAATATCTCCGTAATTAATCCCGGATTAATTTTCTCTCTCATCGAATTAATCCCAGATTAATTTTCTCTCTCTTCTAATTAATCCCAGATTAATCAAAGTGCGAGTCATACATCATCGGTGAATCTTTGGGAAGCGACCCATGAGATCTCCGGATATGTTGGCAGTAAATACAGTCGTCGGACTATCCGAACACGTAAGTACCTCGTACTACATTTATACCGATTTACAAGACAAGGTTGGCTTCTAGCAAAGCGCCATGCCTACCCAATTCTCCAGAAATATTCTTATAGGAATATATAGATCTGTATCAAGCGTAGTATACTAAGTATTGTGCATATCGGTCCAGTATCGGATAGTCACGTGCTAGGGCTGGGGCTGGATAAGTGTCTGCCCCGTCCGAAACACATATCGGATGTCTGGTAACATAGTCTCTATAATCGAATATTCATGACCTGGTCACAATATCCCGATTAGTTGCGCAACACTCAAGAGCACTAGTACCGTATCCTGCGTGACATCATCTCCACTATGACATCAGTGATACTTCCGTCTTGACATCACACCCAATACACTACGACTCTCTGATAAACCAGAAGTGGTGTACTCAGAACGGTTAAAGCCCTGTACCACCAAGACCAAAGTCTACCGATTATCGCAAGTATTAGCGATGTAAGTCTCAGGTTAAGACTATACACACCTACCTTGATTTCGGCCTCCCATAGACACATAGTCATAATACCAATGGGATTCCGAGGGGTCTATCCAGAGCGAAGCTGTTTTCCCGTACCATCGGTGAAACACGACCTCCTATCGCAGTTGCATAAGTATCCGATACTTATATATATGAGAACTATGTCGTTGTGCCCTCACAACGCGCACAAGTGGAATACTAGCCTATTCTGCATTATCGATGTCAGTCTCGATAATACTCCGGCTAGGGATATTTAATGATTAATCCTTCGGGGATTGATACTGTCTCATATCATTCTCAATCCAGGAACTAATCATAGGGACTCTCTTCATTTATACATCTATGGTGATCTAATCACAAATGATGAGAGTGCAATTTCCTTGTCACATAGTTAATTTGCTACAACAACACAATGATCTGTGCAAATAGTGACGCCTATGGGTCATTTTGTCCAACAAGATCTACTAGGATAGATTTAAGTTGTTAAAACTCTCTGGGAAATTGTACATAAAATGTACGCGACTTGGTGTCTCATACGCTTTGAGCATATGGATTCACATCAGGCCAATCCAAGTGATATAGTCCACTTAATTGATGTTAAGAACATCCTTAGAATCTAGAGATCTAAGGATGCTGTCTTAATATGTGGAGAATGAGAACTTGAAGTGACTGGGATCACTACTGCAAGTTCCAAAACGCTTAAAACAACTGAAAGTCACAAACGGTACTATACAGTTTGAATAACGGTACAGTGAGCTGGAAATCTTCCAAGAAAGATACTGTTACCGAATAAATAACAAATTCGGATTATTGCTGCAGCTGAGGCAGCAATAGAAGCCATCTGGGTCAATAAATAAATCTAATTGGATTAGATATAGTTCTGTTAGCGGCTGAGCTGGGCGTCAGCACAGGCTAAAGAATTAATGGTCTCATCAACGATCCAGATACATACTTCGACTATTCATCTGATTCGTTCGGATCATACATCGTGGCGATGTGATGATCGTATAAATCGCATCAGACAATAATTATGCAAAGCCGCTAACGAAGCTTTTCTCAGCAATTTGAGCCAACAGTACATAGTTCGGGTGTGAGGCACTCGAGTGACTGGCTAAAGGCCAAGTGGGAGATGTTGGACAGTTATGCCCATAGCGTCACTATTTGTACAGATCATAGTGTTGTTGTACAAATTAACTATGTAACAAAGGAGATTGCACTCCTATCATTTGTTATTAGATCACCTTAGATATATAAATGATGGGAGGTCCTTATGATTTGTTCCTAGATTGAGAATGATATGAGACAGTATCAATCAATGAAGGATAAAACATTAAACATCCCTAGTCAGAGCATTGTCGAGATTGGACATCGATAGATGCGTAAAAGACTAGTATTACACTTGTGCGTGTTATGTAAGACATAACGGCATAGTTCTCGTATATCTGGGTATAGGATACTCAGGCAAGTGTAATAGGAGGTTGTGTTTCACCGATGGTACGGGAAACAGCTTCGCTCTGGATTAGACCACCGCAGAATCCCATTGGTAGCATGACCTTGTGTCCATGGGAGTCTGCAATCAGGGTAGGTGTATTTGGTCTTAACCTGAGACTTGCACCGCTAATACTTGCGACAAGCAATGTACTTAGTTTAGTGAGTCGTCCAGGGCTTTAACAGGTTCTGTGTACGCCGATGCTGGGTATATTGAGAATCGTAGTGTATTGGGTGTGATGTCAAGACGGAAGTGTCACTCCAGTCATATGGAGAAGATGGTCACGTAGGATACGGTATTAGTGCTCTTATATGCTGTGCGGCTATCGAGATATTATGACTCGGTCATGTATATCCGATTATAGAGACTAGTTACCAGACATCCGACATGTGCTTCGTACGGGGCAGACACATATCCAGCCCCAGGCCTAGCACGTGATCATCCGATACTGGATCGAAATACGCAATACTACGTATACTACGCCTGATATAGATCACATATTCCTGTAAGGATATTTCTGGAGAATTGGGTAGGCATGGCGCTTTGCTAGAGGCCAACCTTGTCTTGTAAATCGGTAAAACGTAATACTTGGTACTTACGTGTTCGGATAGTCCGATGACCGAGTTTACTGCCAACATATCCAGAGATCTCATTGGTCGCTTCCCAATGATACATCGATGACGTATGACTCGCATTATACATTAATCTGGGATTAATTTGAAAAGAGAGAAAATTAATCTGGGATTAATTACGGAGATATTTTATCTGGGATAAAATATCAATTTAAAGAGAGAGAACGATTAATTTGGAATTAATCGATAAATAATATATTCGATATATTAAACGAAATTGGATTTCAATTAGGAATTAAAATTGGATTTTTATTCAGGCACATGAATTAATTTAGAATTAATTCTCGAGCGACGTGATTAGTAAATTGGATTTATTAATGAGGCATCGAGAAAATCATTAATTTAGAATTATCGAAACCGAGCTCGGAATGTGTTTGCGAAGTTACGTCGATTTTGAATCACGTGCCGCAAGTCGCATCGCAAATCACATCGCAAGTCATAAAAGTCAAAACACCTTTTGGAAAAGTAACTTTGACTCTTTGACTTTGACCATTGAGATTTGGAGGGAAAATTTTAGGAGGAAAAGTTTTGACTTTTTGGAAAAGTAAAATACTTTTCCCATTCACCTTTTACCAAGGGTAAAAGAATTAAAATAAACATTTACATTTGTTTTTATTGTTTTAAAAGGCATAAAACAATTGGTAAATGATTTAATATATTTTGGAAAATATATAAGCTTTGTGTTGGACACAGTTTCCCTTAACCTAATCACTAATCTCATCTCTCTTCCCTCCCCAAACTCACGCCCAAAGGCAGTGGACTGCACTGCTTGGGCGTGAATGATGATGCCTTTTAGGGCATGTTTTGTGGCAATATAGCCAAGTGCTAGCACACCGAGAGTTATACGAAGGTGTTAGGGAAACCCACCCACGAGCCGGGAATCGTTTGACGAAGATTCGGAGCTCAAATCTTGGATTTTTGAATACTCAAAACTAAAATTTTTGAGCAGTGGACTGCAGTGTTTGGGCGCCACTTTGAATGACTAAAACTTGGAGTTTTGTTCGTTGTTTCGTCTCAACCGATCAATGTAAGTATTCCGCAACTTCTTTGATATGTATTTCACACATCTTCATGCTTGATTGATGATCTTAGGACCTAGAATAAAACCAACATAATGGGGATATCTTTTAATCAGGAAAGTCTTTTAATTTGATTTGATTTATTCTTTTTTGATTAGGGATATGATTTGATTTTATTAGGCAAGAGATCCATGGGATTTCTTTAATTTAGGAAGGGGATATCACTTGATTTATGCATGTGTTTAATATGTGTTTTGTTATTTAGGAAGGTGTATTGGGCGTGTGGCTTAAGTCATTGGGCGTGTGGGCTTGGTCCATTTAGTGGGCTTGGGTGTTTGGGTTAATGGTGTGTGGGCTTGGTGTGTGTCTTACGGGGTTTTGGGCTAAGGATGTGTTTTGAAACGGAGGTGCAACAAGTGAACCTGAAGCTAATCCAGCGAATTAAATCCAACAATGTGTCAATTCTTGACTATTTCCTTCTGACGTCCGTTTCCCGCGGCTTCCACAATCTAAAGAGGTAGTGTCTCCATACGAGACTCATCATCGAGACTTAAATATAAAAATGCACTGCCTATAGTGGCCCCCACTTTGATGGGACTTGCTCTGTGTGTGACAATGACAATCCTATCAAAGTTTATGCAATACATTTTTACTTACCTGGCTCGCCAGCTGCCACTTGACTTACCTGTTACTTCGAACTGAGTTGATCTGGTGGTGAGGTGCTGTGACCCCAAGGTTCATCCCTGTAAGATGCTGTGATCCCTAGGATTCATTACCGAAATGAGCTGATGTGAGGTGGTGCATTCCCGAGCCGTTACTGAGTTGAGATGAGGGTCTTGTTCCTGAATTGTGATGAGGGTCTTGTTCCCGAACTGAGTTAAGGGTCTTGTTCCCGAATTGAGATGAGGGTCTTGTTCCCTATTTGAGTTGTGGGTCTTGTTCCCGTGGGTCTTGTTCCTGATTTGAGTTGTGGGTATTGTTCTTGAATTGAAATGAAGGTCTTGTTCCCTATTTGAGTTTTGGGTCTTGTTCCTGTGGGTCTTATTCTCGATTTGAGTTATGGGTCTTGTTCCCGAATTGAGATGAGGGTCTTATCGCCTCCATATTGATGGGACTTGTGCAGTGTGTGACAATTACAATCCTATCAAAGTTTATGCAATGCATTTTTACTTACCTGGCTCGCCAGCTGCCACTTGACTTGCATGTTGCTTCGAACTGAGTTGATCTAGTGGTGAAGGTTCATCCCTGTAAGATGCTGTGATCCCTAGGATTCATTACCGAACTGAGCTAATGTGAGGTGGTTCATTCCCGAACCGTTACTGAATTGAGATGAGGGTCTTGTTCCCGAATTGTGATAAGGGTCTTGTTCCCGAACTGAGTTAAGGGTCTTGTTCCCGAATTGAGATGAGGCTCTTGTTCCATATTTGAGTTGTGGGTCTTGTTCCTGTGGGTCTTGTACCCGAATTGAAATGAGCAACTTGTTTCCTATTTGAGTTGTGGGTCTTGTTCCCGTGGGTTTTATTCCCAATTTGAGTTGTGGGTTTTGTTCCCGAATTGAGATGAGGGTCTTGTTCCCTATTTGAGTTGTGGGTCTTGTTCCCGATTTGAGTTGAGGGTCTTGTTCCCTGAATTGTGGGTCTTATTCCCGATTTGAGTTGAGGGTCTTGTTCCCTGAATTGTGGGTCTTGTTTCCATGGGTCTTGTTCCCGATTTGAGTTGAGGGTCTTGTTCCCTATATGAGTCGAGGGTCTTGTTTCCTGAACTGTGGGTCTTGTTCCCGTACTGAGTTGAGATGTGGGTCTTGTTCCCAAGTTGAGTTGTGGGTCTTGTTCCCGATTTAAGTTGAGGGTCTTGTTCCCTGAATTGTGGGTCTTGTTCCCGTACTGAGTTGAGTTGTGGGTCTTATTCCCAAGTTGAGTTGTGGATCTTATTCCCTCTTTGAGTTGAGGGTCTTGTTCCCTATTTGAGTTGTGGGTCTTGTTCCCGAGCTGCGTTGATTGTGGGCTTTATACCCTAACTGTGTGTCTTGGCCGCTTTTCTTCCAAACCTGCGAAAAAACAAGACAAAGATTGCGTGCATGTGATGTGTATGCATATATGCATGAATGTATTTCCTATTCCGATTGGTTAGGTTTTCCTTGTACTCATCGGTGTCCTTTGCCTGTTGCTTTGAATTGAGTTGATTTGGTTGTGCCATACCCGGCATGCTAAACCTCATACACGAGGTGTCACTGTTACGTCTCCATACCCGAAGTGTCGCGGTTGTGTCTCCATACCCGAAGTGCCATACCCGGTGTTCTGATAATGTCTGTCTCCATACCCGGAGTGCCATACCCGGCATGCTGATAATATATGTCTCCATACCCAGTGTGTCATACCCAGCGTGCTGATAATGTCTCTCTCCATACCCGGAGTGCGAACCTAGCGTGCTGATAATGTCTGTTTCCATACCCGGCGAGCTGATAATGTCTGTCTCCATACCTAGAGTTCTATACCCGTCGTGCTGATGATGTGTGTCTCTATACCCGGAGTGCCATACCCGACGTGCTGGTTATGTGTGTCTCCATAACTAGAGTGCTGATAATGTCTGTCTCCATATCCGGAGTGCCATACCCGTCGTGCTGATAATATGTGTCTCCATACCCGGAGTGCTGATAATGCCTGTCTCCATACCCGGAGTGCCATACCCATCGTGCTGATGATGTGTGTCTCCATACCCGGAGTGCCATACCCGACGTGCTGGTGATGTGTGTCTCCATACCCAGAGTGCCATACCCGGCGTGCTGGGCCTCAACCTCAAACTGACACTGATGTGAGCCTCACCCCTAAACTAATACTGATGTGGGCCTCGCCTCCAGACTGATACTGATATGGCCTCACCCCTAGACTGATACAAATATGGGTCTCACCCCCAGACTGATACTGATGTGAGCCTCGGCCCCAGACTGATACTGATGTGGGCCTCGGCCCCAGACTGATAATGAAGTGGGCCTCGCCCCCAGACTGATACTGATGTGGGCCTCTCCCCTAGATTGATACTGATGTGGGCCTTGCCCCTAGATTGATACTGATATTGATGTGGGCCTCGGCCCCAAACTGATACTAATAATGTGGGCCTCGCCCCCAAACTGATACTGATACTGATATGGGCCTTGACCTCGGGACTCATCCCCGAAACTGATACTGATGATGTGATGGTTCATTTCAATATACTGTATTGCCTCTCACGAGATAATCTTGATAGCTAAGCATATTTTCATCCTCAACGAATGCTTCACGTTGGGTCTAACCAATCTAGATGTCTTGATCACACTCTGTGATTACTTCGTTATACTCAACATGATATGGTATTCTTCTTTTTTCTTATCTTTTTCTTTTATTTTTCTTTTTTTTTTTCATTTTTTTTCTTTTTTTTCTCTTTTTGACACACCTACCCTTTAAGGTATCATTTCTCCTCATGGTGGTCCTAATACTCGCCCATGGGTAGCTTCACGCTTATCGGTTAAAGGCGGTCTATTTTTTCTTTTCTTTTCATTGCAAAGACTTTTTATTTGTTTCCAACCATATCATGTATCGTAGCATCAGTAAACCAGGATGGACATCCAGGCAAATGGTCATTCACTGAACCAGCATCTCTTCAACTAGTCATTTTGTCAACTACTCAGGCTTTTACTGCTCAGATCCCGTAATCAAGTGCTTATGAGTCTAGCCGAGATTAATCAATTCAGAATACTGGATGAGAGCACATCTCGCACTTATTATTTCTAAGGTTTCTTCTTGCAGCAAATAATGTCATCACCGGACATATGCCTAACTATCAAAGACTTCTCTCCCTCTCTTTTTTTTTCCCTCACTCCACGAAATTCTTTCTTTCTACTGCTGATAATGTGGGCTTCTCCCCCTGGGATCCATTCCCGAAACTCATGCCGATATGGACCTCAACCCTGGGACTCATCCCCAAAACTGACTAATATAGGCCTCAATCCTAGGACTCATCCCCGAAACTAATACTAATTTATTTCTAAAACTGAATGTACTGTTGCTGCTTCTGATTGCCTTGCCTTTGCTGCTTTCTCCTTTCTTCTTTAAAAATCTGTGAATACAAAACAAAACAAACACAAAAAAAAAATGCAAAATACGTTACGTGTATGCATGCATGCATGGGTGAGTTTCCCATCCCGTTGGGTCAGGTCTTCTGCTGGTGACTACACATTCTTTTTTTACTCAGGCAAAGTACTGCTTCAATCTGTCCACATTGATCAGCTCGGTGAACTCATTCCCTTCCAAGTCTAACAGTCTCACTGCCCCATTTCCTATTACTTTCTGGACGATGAAGGGTCATTCCCAGTTTGGTCTGAACTTTCCTCTCGGGTCTGTTGTCGATGGCTTCGACTACTTAAGCACTAGATCACCCTTTCTGATCTTGGTATGATGCACCTTCTTATTGAATGCTCGAGCCAGCATCTTCTGGTATATCTGTATGTGATGCAAGGACTTCATCCTTTTCTCATCCATCAATGCTAACTGTCCAAACCTCTGCGAGGCCTGTTCTCTTTCAGGCAACTCTACTTCCGCTAGTACCCGCATGGATTGTATCTCAATTTCCACTAACAGTACTGCTTCCATTCCATAGACCAAGGAGTAAGGCATGGCTCATGTTGCCATTCTCACAGATGTTCTGTACCCCCAAAGGGCATACGGTAGCTTATCAGCCCAATCTTTGTAATTCTCAGTCATCTTGGCTAAAATCGTCTTTATGGTCTTGTCGGCTGTCTCGATTGCCCCATTAGCTTGCGACCAGTAAGGTGAGGACTTGTGATGGCCTATTCTATATTTCTGTAGCATCGCCTTTGTCTCTCCATGAAACTGGACTCCATTGTCCGTGACCCCGTGGTGCGGCATACCATACCGACATATGAGATTCCGAGCTATGAACTTCGACATCTGTTTGGCTGTAACATTGTGGAATGATTCGACTTTCACCCATTTCGAGAAGTAGTCTACTGCCACTGCTATGAATCGATGTACATTCGATGCGTTCTGTTGAATCTCTCCGATCATATCAATCCCTCATGCTGAGAAATGCCACGGCTTTGACAGCCCGTGCAACTTTCTATGCGGCAAATGATTCAAATTACAGTGTGCTTTACCAGCTTGGCGCAGTCAGCTTCCATGGTTGACCAGTAGAAGCCTTGCCTCACAATCTTACGAGAAAAATTCAACCTGTTCATGTGCGGTCCATATACACCGGCATGTACTTCTTCCATTACCTTCTAAACTTCTTCCTTCTTCAAACACTTCAGCTGAATACCATTTGCTTGCCTTTTATACAATTCTCCTTCCAAACTTACATACTGAGAAGCCAATTTCTGGATGGCTATTCTGTCTTTTTTATTTGCTTCTTCTAGGAATTCCCTCTATTCTGGGTATCTCTAAATGTCATAATACCAAGGTTTTATGTCGTCAACCTGTACTTCTAATATCCTTTCTATCTCACAGATGGGTTTGTTCACTATCGTCAGCACTAGAGGTCTCATTACCAACATCTCTGGATTTTCCCAAGTTGCGGCCAGTGTGGCTAATGCATCTGCCATCTGATTCTCTCTTGCGGTAAATACTGGAACTTACAATCAGGGAGAGCCTGTACTAGACCCTGAGGTGGAATAAGTATGGTTTCAATCGGTCCTTCTTCAATTCCCATTCTCCTTGCATCTATCGGATTACCAACATCGAGTCTCTGCAGACTTCTACATTCTTAGCCTTCAAAGCTATCAATGCCGTCAATCCAAAAGCGCATGCCTCATACTCAGCCATGTCATCATCCAAGTTAGGGATAACATCACTCAGTCTGTTCGGAGGGTCCTCGCCCCTCTCATTCTCAAAGCTTCCCCCGGCACGGGGCACAGCCATATTATCCATAGTAGAGGTCAAAGCTTACAGTTGCTCGGTAACCTTAGTGAGACTGTTCTCCAGCTGATCCATACGGGATACCTTGTTCTCTAATTCACTCATATTTGCTGACAGTCATTTAACAAGGCTGCCTCATTTCCTAACCCAATGGGTATCTAGATAGCTTTTAAGACACATGGGTTAACATGATGCATGTATGCATGAGATGTATGAGATATGTACGATGTATGCAATATATAAATCGGCCCATTATCATTTAAAGTGTTCAATCATACTACTGCAATGTGCAAACTTGTCCCAGTTGAAAAGACCCAACAGCTTTACACTTTTGCGATAACATAGCTAAACAACTTCAAATGCTAAACGGCCTAAACATAAAATGGCCCATTGGCATTTTAGAAGCTTTTGGCCCAATTGCCATAAAGCACAGGCTTGTCCCAAGTTAAATGGCCCAACAAGCCCATACCTCATGACAAAGGGTCCAACTGAATCCAAATAAAAATGGTCCTAAATGCAAACATAGAGGAATAGTTTTTATTGGTCCCACAACTACAGTTCATACGCAGGTTTATAGAAGTATAGACAAAGGCTCTCATTGATGAAGGGTTGCCCAAACTAGGTCTCCCCACTCAAGGGTCCGAGCGACCAAGTGAGCGCACCTTTTTTATACACTAAGGTGCCAATGAGTTATGGTGCGTGACTGACTGTCAAATGAATTTCCCGTTGTAGATTCCCCAGAGGGAGGGTGGAGCGAACTCTCTTAAATATCCAAGCCTCTAAGGCTCTTATCGCTTGGTGACAGGAATAAACAACGAGTCTTCCAAATTAGTCCATCATAGTAAGCTACTAGTACATGATTATCTAGGTGCCTTCACAGCTTTTCCTTATAGAAAGGTAGTGAATGAAGGAAGATACCAAACCATTACCAAGCTTCTAATAATTCCTTTGATTAAACCCTTTTCAACCCATGGTAGACATGGTTAACTAAAGTACAAATCAGAATCACTAAAAGACATTATTTCGGGGCCGATTCTCTATCCCCAGTGGAGTCGCCAGACTGTAGGACACATATGTTGACGACATTTTTCTAGGCTCACGGTCTAGATGGGAGTACGGAGTAGCTCGCGGGGGAACTAAATCAGAGAAATAACATGGAGTCACCACCCGGTATGTAACGGGAAATTGATTTAAGGCCGCATTCACCCCTCGTAAGGGAAGACCTCAAACCGTTGGGTTTAGAATGGTCCATTACTTTTGCCACTTGTAATGATGTGATTTGTGCAATATCTTAACCAAATCTACGCAATATATATGTTCAAGAGTAATTTAGATCTAATTCACATTCATCAAAGTAAATCCTATGTCTAAGTTTGCATGCTTTAAAAGTAAGTCATTATAGCGGCAAACATACAATATCACACAATAAGCATGTTGAATCATCAAATGCAAAGAGTAGATAAATAATTACTTAAACATAAATGTAAATTAAATTCCTAGTGCGAAAACAAATAATTAAATTATGCATAAAGAAATAACATGATCATACTTAAAAATAAATAACATACTCGACTAAATCATGCTTAAATAATAAATAACATACTAGCAACCTAATCATGCTCGAATACAAGGTTGGATGCGACGGAATACGTGTGTCTCTCAAGTGGTACGTGGCATTGTATCTCGAGTGCAAACCGTAATACCGTCCATTCGGTTTCGGCTACGGTTTATTTACGTCTGAGTTTCTATCCGATATACCACAAGAGAGAACACATATTCCACTCATCCAGAAATCACATCATGCTTCAATTCATAATATTCATGCAAAATAAAGTAATAAAAAAATATAAAAAAATAAAAGAGAATAAATAAAAGGGGTGCCCTCAGGTCTAACCTCTTTAGTTGTCTATCGGATGTACGATACGTGGATATCGGAAGGGTCGATGCTCCGCAACTCCTCTAGCTCACTGGTTCAACGTCTTCCTTCGTTGTTTTACTGTTTGGGCTACTGTTTTTACTCCGTTTTGCAGTGTTTTTGGTCGTGGTATTGGCTCACTATTTTGTGGTAAAGTGGGACTGTTTTACGAGTTTTTATTGCAGTTTTACGGGTGTAGTTTTTTGTGGGTTTAAGGGGCTGTTTTGTAGGTTTAAGGGGATGTTTTGCGGGTTTTTTTACTGCAGTTTTACGGGTGTATTTTTGTGGGTTTAAGGGCCTGTTTTACGGGTTTAAGAGGCTGTTTTGAAGGTTTTATACTGGGCAGTTTTTGGTGGTGGACTGGCAGTTTGCGAGTGCGTTATGGGGGTGGCGTAGGTGTATGGCTGTGTTGTTGATGCGTTAAGAGGGGTTGATGCGTGAAGTTGAGTGGCTAGGTGTGAAGGGAACATGTGTGAGGACTATGTGAGTGGCTTACGTTAAGGGGGGCAGGTGTGGAGCGATGGTTTGCGTGAGTGATGAGGGCTTTTTTGGTTTGCTTGTGAGGGTGCTGAACGTGAGTAGTTAGGGCTTGTGGGTGATTGCCGAGTCTAGTGAGAGAAGAGAGGTGAGAGGCTGTTTCTTTATTTTATATGTGTGTGAGCTAATGTTGTGGAGGTGGGTTTGTGGTTCTTTTTATAGGCAAAGGAGGGGGAATTTTTGTTTGAATGGGAAATGGATTTGTGCATTAATGGGGATATCTTTTAATTAGGAAAGTCTTTTAATTTAATTTGATTTCATCGCTTTTGATTAGGGATATGATTTGATATTATTAGGCAAGGGATCCATGGGATTTCTTTAATTTAAGAAGGGGATTTGGCTTGATTTATGTATGTGTTTAATGTGTTTTAGGAATGTGTATTGGGCGTGTGGCTTAAGTCTTTAGACGTGTGGGCTTGGTCCATTTTTTGGGCTTGGGTGCTTGGTTTAATGGTGTGCGGGCTTGGTGTGTGTCTTGCGTTTGGGCTAAGGATTTGTTTTGAAACGGAGGTCCAACAAGCGAACCCGAAGCTAATCCAGCGAATTAAATCCAACAATGTGTCAATTCATGAATATTTCCTTCCGACGTCTGTTTCCCGCAGCTTCCACAATCTAAAGAGGTAGTGTCTCCATATGAGACTCATCATCAGGACTTATATGCAAAAATGCAGTGCCTACAACAATCCTATCAAAGTTTATGCAATGCATTTTTACTTACTTGGCTCACCAGCTGCCGCCTGACTTGCCTGTTACTTCTGTTAGTGTTCCTAGAACATGCCAAGGATCTAATAAGCATGGAAAGGTGTTCATAAATTCAAATATAAATTGCGGAATACTTATAATGAATGGATTTGAGCTTTAAAAATTTTGAGAAGATCTCCAAGATCCAAGCTTTATTGATGATTCCAACTCTTGAAGTGGTTTCCCTATCACCTTAATTGATTTCTCCAAGTGCTACCTTTGTTGATTTTGCCACAAAATCAAATAGAAGAGAGGCTAGAGTTCATGCCCAAGTTGAGAGGTTTTTGGGTTTCTTATTTTGTTCAAGTGTTACAAGTATTGGATGTGTAGAGAGAATTAGGTTTTGGTAAAAAGATTTTACCCTTTTTACCCAAACTAGGTAGTTGGGTCTTGGTTTTCCAAAAACCAAAACCATGTAGATAAAAAGGCAAGTGGTAGTGGCTTAAATGCCAACTACCCTCCCAAATACTATATTAAAGTGGGCCCCACATTTGAATTCAAAATTCAAATGTCTATACGAACATTTGTCGCGGCTCAGTTTCGTTTAATTTGATTAAACGAACTTTCGTCGCTAAATAATTTAATCTAATTTGATTAAATAACGATGTCTCGAAAATATATTACGAACGTCATTTACAAATTAAATATAAATTAATTCGTTCGTTCGTATTAAAGGCCAACTTTAATTTTGTAATGAAATCCAACTCATATTAATATATCTGATATATTAATTTTAGCCCAAACGAATAAATTAAATAGAAAAATCAAATTTAACAATTAAATTTATTCTACCGATTAATTCCAAATTAATCGCATTCTCTCTCTTCCGAACATATTTAATCCCAGATTAAATAATACCTTAATTAATCCCAGATTAATTTTCTCTCTCTTAATTAATCCCAGATTAATTTTCTCTCTTAATTAATCCCAGACTAATTCTAATTAAATCAACTGTCATCGATGAATCTTTGGGAAGCGACCCAAGAGATCCCTGGATATGTTGGTAGTAAATACGGTTATCGGATTATCCGAATACGTGCGTACCTCGTACCACATACTTACCGATTTACAAGACATGGTTGGCTTCTAGCAAAGCACCGTGCCTATCCAATTCTCCAGAAATATTCTTACTGGAATATATAATCTATGTCAGGCGTAGTATACGTAGTATTACGTATCGCAATCCAGTATCAGGTGTCACGTGCTAGGCCTGGGGCTGGAATTGTGTCTGCTCCGTACGAATCACATGTCGGATGTCTGGTAACTAGTCTCTATAATCGGATATACATGACCTAGTCATAATATCCCGATGACTGCAGTACTTAAGAGCACCAGTACCGTATCCTACGTGACATCATCTCCACTATGACTGGAGTGATACTTCCATCATGACATCACACCCAATACACTACGATTCTCAATATATCCAGCAGAGGCGTACACAGAACCTGTTAAAGCCCTGGACGACCAAAACCAAAGCATATTGATTATCGCAAGTATTAGCGGTGCAAGTCTCAGGTTAAGACCAAATACACCTACCCTGATTTCGGACTTCCATAGACACGTAGTCATACTACCAATTGAATTCTGAGGGGTCTATCCAGAGCGAAGCTGTTTCCGTACCATCGGTAAACACAACCTCCTATTACACTTGCATGAGTATCCAATACCCACATATATGAGAACTATGCTATTGTGCCCTCACAACTCGCACAAGTGTAATACTAGTCTATTCCGCATTATCGATATCCAATCTCGATAATACTACGACTAGGGATATTTAACGATTAATCCTTCGAGGACTGATACTGTCTCATATCATCTCAATCCAGGAACTAATCATAAGGACCTCCTATCATTTATACATCTAAGTGATCTAATCACAAATGATAAGAGTGTAATCTCCTTGTCACAAAGTTAATTTGTACAACAACACCATGATCTGTACAAATAGTGACGCTATGGGTCATAATTGTCCAACAATCTCCCACTAGCCTATAGTCAGTCACTCGAGTGTCACACACCCGAACTATGTACGGTTCTCTCAAACTGCTGAGGAAAGGTTTTTGTCAGTGGATTTGCGTGATTATCGTCTGATGCGATTTATTCGATCATCACATCGCCACGATGTATGATCCGAACAAATCAGATGAATAGTTGAAATATATAACTGGATCGTTGATGAGACAATTAATTCTTTAGCTTGTGCTGACGCCTAGCTCAGCTGCTAACAGAACTACATCTAATCTAATTAGATATATTATCGACCCAAATGGCTTCTATTGCTGCCTTAGCCACAGCAATAACCCGCATTTGTTGTTTATTCGGTAACATTATCTTGGTTGGAAGATTTCCAGCTCACTGTTCCGTTATCCAAACTGTTTAGTACCGTTGCTTTTATCGGTTAGGAAACTTGCAGTAGTGATCCCAGTCACTTTAAGTTCTCATCCTCGATAGTTTAAGGCATCATCCTTAGTTCTCTAAGATACTAATGGATGTTCTTAATATCAATCCAGTGACTATCACTTGGAATGACCTGTTTGTGACTCCATATGCTCAAAGCGTATGAGACACCATGTAACGTACATTTTTCAATGTACGATTTCTCAGAGAGTGTTAGCAACTTCAAATCTATCCCAGTAGATCTTTATTCCTAGAATAAAGGCTGTTTCTCTCAAGAATTCTACAGAGAATTTTTCATGAAAGCCAAGCTTTCACCGATTGTAATATGGGAATATCATTTCCAAGAAATGACATATTATCATTATTTAGGACAGTCACTTTCAGTGCGCGACCATTAACCTCTTTATATACACAAGAATCATTTCTCATTTTTGAATTAAATCATAAACCATTATGATTACATCAAAACGATAATTCCAAGAACCTAATGTTTGCTTCAATCCAAACATGGATAGAATAACTTGCAAACCTTGTTTGCTAGTTTTGATACGACAAAACCGTCAGGATGTACAACATCTTCCAAAAGGTTTCCTTTTTAGGAAAACGATTTTCCGTTCAGCTGCCATATTTCATAATTGAAACATGCAGCATCAGTAAGCATTATCCAAATGGATTTAACGTGGCAACAGGTGAAAGATCTCGTTGTAATCAACACAATGTTGATAACGATACCTTTCCGCTACAAGCACAGCTTAGTACATTGGTATGTTTCCATCCATGTACGTCTTCCTTGAAGACTTATATAGTACCAGAAAGCACAATGCCTTGCGGTACATCAACTAGTATTCTAAACACAATTGATATACATGGAATCCATTTCGGATTCATATGGCACTTTACCATAATAGGGAGTCGATACCTTGTATCACTACCTCATACGTATTCAGTTGGTATACCTCAAAAAGATAGACATCTTTATGAGGTGAGATCAGAAACCCATACCCCTGGTTTTTTTCTAACTTTCTCTGATCTACGCGGTTCTTGTGTTTTAGAAGATTACTAGTACAGTTTCATCCTTGATGAACTGTTTGTGTTCCATTTTAGACTTGGTGCCTTGAATAGTATTACTCTGATTTTCATCGAGTTTTACTATCCTCCCACTTACCACTGCATATCGGTATTCCTCTTAGGAAAACCGCAAGTGAGAACAATTTCATTGTTCTCAAGTGAGTTGTATAAGTACTATACTTTGGTTTTCCCTATGATAACCTACAATTGGCACTCATCCAATTTGGGTTCTAGTTTGGTATCATCCAAACGTATGCCCAGCATTCCCAAATCATCAGGAATGAGAAAACCCTGTTTCTTTCATGTTCATATCTAATATGAAATCTGTCAAACAGATTTTCATGGAACCTTATTCAAAATAAGTATTGCACTGTTAATGCTTATCCCTTTGAAGGAAAATGGTAGCTCAAAGCGACTCATGATTAACCTTATCATATCTAACAAAATTTGGTTTCTCCGTTCGGACATACTGTCAAATTGACATGTTCCAAGAGGAGTCCTCATTGAAAGAATACTATACCCTTTCAATTATTCGAGAAACTTATTGCTTAAGTAATTTTCATCATGGTCTAACCGTGATGGTATAAATACTTTAGCCGATCTGTTTGTCCATTTCGTGTTGAAACTCTAAAAGTTTCCGATTTGTGTTTCAAAAGAAACACATAACAATAACGCGATCCCATATCCGTAAAGGTCACGAAACATTCATATCCACCTCTAGCCTTGCTAGATATGGGCCCACTTACGTCACTATGAACAAGGGCTAACAGATCGATGGCATTTACACTTTTACCAAGTAAAATGTATTTTAGGTACTTTACCTAATAAACTAGATTCGTAGACATCATTTGAATGGAATCAAATTTGTCCTAGTTCCCACTCTTCGAAAGTGTGGATATACGAGTCTTGTTTAATTGTGTCCCAGACTACAATGCCACAATTGAGTTTCTTCTGATCAAATCAGTTTAATCTATTAGTTTGTCATGTCATATGTTTGAGACTTATTTATATTCAAAATATAAATTCTAATATTCACATCTAATGTGTTTATCTCAATATCATCTTTATAAAATAAAACACTTTAGTGTTCTAGAATATAAAGGTATACTCGCAACGATTTATACTCGATATAGAGATAATGTTTCTAGTCAAACTAGTTACATTATAACATTTTCCTAATTTAAGTACATACCCGAAAGGTAGTTCCTAAACTTAGGTATCTACGGTAAAACAGCGACTTTCGTCCCGTTTCCAATTCGTAGATTAATCTCAATCTGAAGTCAGTACCCTACTCAAAGCAGATTCTGCACATCAGTACATATATTTATGTACCACTTTTAGTATCTAAAATCCAATTTTAATACTATTAGTGAACATGTTTATGACAAATATATTTGAAGTCAAAGCCTTGCCCGTCTTCAATTCCTTCATGTCTGCCTTGTCTATACGGCAGTCACGCTTCAGTGACCCCATTTGCCACAGTTTAGGCAGACATCTTGGGATATGTTCTTTATCTTCCAAGAAGATTATAATGATCTTGCCTTTGCCATTTTACAATTTAGAAGCCTTTGGCCAAGCCTTGGCCTTCTAGAATATCGAAGTAGGGTGCGCCTTGCGCTACTTGCCTTATTGCAAACTTTGGCTTTGTCTCCTTGAGAATGGCCATTAACTCTCCAAGAGTTATTAATTGCAATTTAATACTTCTAAGATCTAAGAATAGATCTATGAAGATCCTTCAATTTCTTCATCATACTTTAATGATCTAATCCTTAGTTCTGATTAGGAATTAAGAAGTCATATTCACAAGTATAATTGATTAAGCACTAAAGTTATCATCACATGAATCTTCCAAAGATCATGCTCTACTATTTGCTTAACTCTGGGCCTAGGCCTAATATGTTATTTTATCAAATAAAGTAACTTATTAGTTTCCAGGACCATCCTGAAATTTTATTCCCAATTTTGAAAATTAAAGTCGTTTAAACACATTTTCATTTTTATTATGTTTTAAACACTAATCTTCCAAATTTAATCTTGATTCTAATAGTCCTACTATTTAATCAACGATTTCGGTACAATCTTATGTAATGATTACTATAGTCTAACTATATAACTAATTACTATTTTATTGGTTAAAATCAAATATGTATTGATTACTATAATCCAATTATACAATCAACTATAAATGATCGGTAATATTCAAATATATTGATTACTATAATCTAATTATATAATCAACTATAAATGAAGGGTAAAGTTCAAATATATTGATTACTATAATCTAATTATATAATCAACTATAAATGAAGTAGTTTGAATACAGTCCAACTGTTTAATTAAAACAACAATTAAATATTAGTCCAACTAATACTTTAAATTATTTGACGAGATATTTGATATGTGCACATATGGTAAGTTATTAAACGAATATTGCAAATTTAATTCTTGCCTCCCACTATTTTTCGGCGAGCCTCTAACCCTCTGTCGAGTACTCGGGAAACCTAGTTTCCTAGTGGGCTAGGATCCCGTTAAATAACACATAATATTGACTTTGGCCAACAAATTGTATGATACTTAACTAGGTAGATCTCTAAGATCAATTGGATCTCATCCAATTCCTAGATCCAGTAGGTGGACATTCAAGTCCGAAACATATATCCTATATATATGCCAATATATCCAATATATTTTCCTAGCCTTTTTCATCTGAATCAACTAAGCCTTGGCTTTGGCACAATAGGCTTAATGATTCCAGTTAAGCGGGACCCATTGACATGGAAAGCTTCGTAATCAATGTCGATGGACAATAAGTGATCTTGACTTTGGCCAATAAATCACGACTTGGACAAGACACCGATATGGAACAAAACTCTCATGATTCAAACACATCTGCAATTGAAAAGGGTCTTGACTTTGGCCAACAAACCAATGCCAACTTTGGATCTTGAGTAAGAATCACCCAACGGAAGGAAAAAACGCTTAATATGTTTTTGAGGGTTTTTCGCGTGCAAATTGGCAACCAAATTAGTATCTTTGATTAGGTCTCATCATACACCCTTAAGAATGCATTCTAAAAGCATAATAAGGCGCGATAAATAAATGAATTAATAATGACATGCGGATGGATATCTCACAAATTATTCCTAGAAAAAATCACTCACTTTCCTCTCCCTGGCTAGAACTATTCTAACTTCTACCCAATAACATAATACAATAAAGAAACCTCATTTACATTGAGGGGAATTGGTGAGAAGAGAATTACAAAGAGTAAAGAGATAAAAGGCTGGACACGTAAGTCCAATTTAATAAATTCTAAATTTATTACAATTTCCAAAATTGCCCTTGCCCTTGCCCTTCTAATATCCATCCGATATACATTATTCATACAACACATTCATGTATTCATACAAATCATATTATTCAATCAATCTAATCCAATTAATTAATCTTTGAATTAATGATCATCCAATATTCAAACAACGATTTGATTTACGCGAGTCAAACTCGTTTAAGAATAAATACTCAAAGTAAGTATTCTTGAATTATATTGAACTACAACTTTAAATCCAATTAATTTTTATTCAATACTAATTCCAATTTAATTCTAAATTAATATATACACTTACTTATAAGCCTTAAAGACTTGAATTCCAAATCCAATCTTAATGGGTCTCAAAGGCCCAATAACATCCAATGTCATTTTAATTAAAGTCCAATGGGCTTTTAATTAATTCTTAAGGCATGGGCTTTGGCCATAATGGATCAAACCCAAAATGCCAAGGCCCAATAGGAATCACCCTATTGCCAACAAATTAATTTAGGCCCATTAGGCCCAATTAAATTCTTTAAAGGATCAAGTGATGTATTTGGACTTTATGGAATTGGTTTTGGGCCCAATTGGATCCAATCCAAAAGTCCAAAACCAAACTTAGTCAAACCAAGCCCATTAAGCCCAAATACACACTTCTAGCCCAATTAATAATTAAAGGCTTATTAACATAATTATAATATTCGAAATATCACAATTATTTTAATTAAAGTGTATTAGCCATGATTAATTAATTAAACTCAATATTTCCAAAATACCAATTAACTTAATTAATCATGCTTAATCCATCAATTCATGCACAACACAAATTGAAGCCAAAACACATCATTTCATGCTCAACATAAATTGAATTCAAAATTCATCATTTCATGCTCAACATGCTCTTTGATTTTAACATAAACATTATTGACTTTGATTCCAATCTAATCAAACCAACAATCTGTTGGGATTTGTATGCCCGACAAGCAAATATGTTCGAAACATGATTGATTAATAAATTTGTGATTCTTTTTTATTCCATGTATGCATTTTGATTTGCTTTATATAATTCATGAAAATTCCGTGATTATTTATGTAGCTTTAAATTAAACATATATGTGTATGTAAAATGTTACATGCATATATGCATGGATAAAATTTAAAGAGTAATAATCAAAATTTGTCCATGACTATGATTTGAAGTTGGGAATCTTCAAATCCAAAATCATAAATACAGTTCATTCCATTATGAATGGTATAGTTCTATCCAGACTATATTATGTAGAGACATAAAAATGAATGTATTTTATATAATAAGATTATATTGGACAGGACCCGATAAAATTGTAAAGTTCTAATAATTCCGTTAAATATGGAACGTCAATTTTATCATAATGATGGTCATATATGTGATGATCTTAAATCATTATATTTAGCAGACTCCTATATCATATTAATCCATTCTTTAGCTTACTCGGTATGGTTTTGTATTTATTACATTTCGTAACCTTGTATTTTGGGAATGAGTTGAATGAATAGCTGGGAATGCTAACCTGATATAATGAAATCCGTTTCATAAGATTCCCTTGTTTGTTAGTTCAGGACCTGAACGATTAGCGCGCAAATTCATAAAAGTTATGAATTAATTGTTCACTTGAGAACTAATGGAAGTCAAGGATAAAGATGTAATTGGAGAGGTTAACGGATATTTTATACCTAGCTCCTTTACGAATCTATTATGGAGGATCATTGCATAGGTAATGACTATATCAATGGACGAATACTTTGAGTAATTAATTCTATAATTCTGAGAGTGCAATTCTGGGTATTTAGTGGAGTTACTCCAGAATTAATAATTTCGTTTGATTAATAAAAGAGTTTATAATTAATCGACGGAATTATTGGAGCTTAGAATTATAGGTCCATCGGTCCCCTCGTCGTCTTCTATCACTGTTCGAACGATTATAATTGCGAAGAAAAATAGTTGAGATTATTTAAAATAATTATGAATTATTTTACACTCTAATTATTCCATATAGCTCTTGTTTGGAAATTATGACAAATGTTGTCTTAATATATTTATTAATAGATAATGTATCTATTTATTAATTTATGAAGATTAATATTTAATTAATTTGATTAATTAAATTTTAATTGAATAAGATAATATTTCAAAAGTTGAAAATTTTGAAAATTGTTTTTAATGAATTATCTTTGATAAATTATGAGATAAATAATAAAGGATTTTATTTTTGATTTTTTGAAAATTAAAATTAATAATATCCTTAATGAATTTGAATTGATCCTAAATTCATCCATGAGATAAGAATTCTATTTTGATCAAAAGAGTTGATCCAATAGAAATCTAATACAATGGAAATACAAAAATAAAAGAAAAACGTGAGCTGTTGTTGAGTTTAGTTTTTAGATTTTGAAAACAATTTGGTTTTTGATCAAACAACAAAAAAAGCAAGTGACACAACAAACAAACAAAAACGTGGATGCGTTGGAAAAAAAAAATAGAAAAAGTTTTTTTTTTTTTTTTTTTCTTAGTTTGGTTTTGAGAAAATCAAAAGAAAATAGCATCCAGGATTCGTCTCATGTGTTGAGTACACGAATCATTCACTAAAAATTAGAGTGTTCTTCGCATTTATTTTTACGCCCACACGTGCTGTTTGAGGTGAGGAGATAAGTCGAGGAAGATCGTGGTTCGAAGAATCGTGATTCAAAGAGATCCAGATCTAAGGTATATTACTAACCTGAGTTCTTAATATTTTTTATTATTAATATACTAGAGAATACGGATCCGGATCCGGATTTTATTGTTCATGTGAAAAAATTTTTCCTGTCACCAAAACACGATTTCCGCTGCGCATGAACTCTGAAATCCAACAATTGGTATCAGAGCGGTCGTATTTATTCTAGTATATTAATAAGAATGATTTATTGTAAATCATTTTAATATGTATGTAAAAGAGTAGGCTATGCATTTTTATGAATTATCATGTGATGATGTGAATGTATGGATATTAATCGTTAATTGTATGGTTGACCTTGGGTTAGGATTTTAATTTTTTGTTTTATATATTGGATATGTAAACCCAAAATTAAATGGGTATTTCTTTTTGTAATTGTATTTTTTTTTGTAATTGTTCGGATCGAGATCAAGATCAAGCCAAATAGACGATGCACGACGACGACGGTTTTATATTTCCAGATATATATATATATATTTTTTCCCTGCACTGTGCACAGTGAGACTGCTGCACAGTGCAGCAGCATGCTGCTAGCAGCAGTGTGGCTGCTGCTAGGCAGCAGCCTCATTGCTGCACAGCAGCAGTGGCTGCTGCTAGGCAGCAGCGTGGGCTGCTGCTAGGCAGCACCTCATTGCTGCACATGCAGCAAGGGGCTGCTGCCGGGAGAGAAAAAAAAAAAAAAAAAAAAAAGTTATATATATATATATTTGGTGAAAGTCACCTGGAAATATAATTATATTCTTTTCCAGTTTTGAGATTAATGTAATTTTATTTTTTGGTTATTTGTAATTTTAGAAATACCCAAATTGTCAACCCGGTTAATATCCAATTTATTTATTTTGTGTGAATTATAAAATGTTTATTCTCATGCATATTTTAAATGACATATAGAATTAGCACAATGCCTACTCTTGCATTATAACATGCCATACATACATGTGCATTTTCATAAATTTATTTATGATTGTAAATAGTTTATAATTTGATTAAAAACTATTTTAGAATTTTTTATCGATTAGTCGATTAAATAAATTTGTGAATTAATTTTAAATCGTTAAAATTTGTAATGTCACAAAATTCAGTTCTAAGTATTTATAATAAATTGTTTATCATGAATAACTTAGATGTTTCATAATGAATTTAAGTTTTATTAGTAAAGCCGGTAATTTTATTATGAAACAATAATTTGGTAATTAAAGACCTTTAATATTGATTTCTTGGTCTTTTTCCGCTAAGTTTTAAAAACATTAGATGTTTTACATATAAAATCACTAAACTTAAAATAATGAGTGGGAGCGGGTAGTTTGTCAAAACGTCCTTTGGTCTCCACCGTTAGTGCAACATCGTGAAATCTAAGTGGGGCTTCGTGATGACTTTAGTTTCATCCTCCCTAAGGAGAGTGTTTGCTTAGGTTAATATCAAGGTTGTACTTCTTACGATAGGATTTATAAAATGTATTTCATAATTAACTTACCCTAAGGTGGTTGTTATGAGTTAAATTTTAAGGATCCAAAACGGTGGGTTACACTCATATAAATATAGTTAAAAGTGTTAATTATATTTAGACCAAAAATCGGTTATGAATAAATTTTGAAAATATGAGATATTTTGAAAAAATTTATTTATTGAGATTGTCTCTATTTTAATAGGGTATTGTGATCGACCCTAAGGCAACATAATATGCTTATTAATTTTTCCGAGGCTATAGTAGTTCATATATTTTTTAGTGTTTAGCATATGCATCATGCATCATGATTACTATGCCGAATTTATTTTGAATTTTATGCATGGAATAATTTAGAATATTTTTTTAATGATTTCAGAAATATGTCAAATCCAATCCTATCACTGCTTGCTACTGAAAAATTAACTGGTGATAACTTTGCTAAGTGGAAGAAAAATATGAATATAATTCTTGTGCTGGATAACCTGAAGTTTGTCCTGATGGAGGAATGTCCTCCAGAACCAGCTGTGAATGCCAACAAAACCATCAAAGATGCCTATGAAAATTGGATTCGAGCAAATGACAAAGCTCGTTGTTATTTGCTTGCTGCCATGTCTGACGTGCTTAACACAAAGCACGAAAAGACAGAGACTGCTTATGAGATAATGGAGTCTCTACAAGGCATGTTTGGCAACCCTCTGATCAAGCTAAACATGAAGCAGTCAAGAAAGTCATGAACTGCAAAATGAAAGCTGGAACTCCTGTTCGTGAACATGTGCTAATGATGATTAGTACCATTCATGAGGCAGAAATCAATGGGGCCACTATAGATGAAGGCACACAAGTGGGCATGATTTTGGAAAGCCTTAGCTTAGCCACACAATTTCTTCAGTTCAAAAGCATTACTTCATGAATAAGCTGAGTTATAATTTGACTGAATTGCTTAACGAACTCACTACTTTTGAGTCTATTTCTGTGGAGAAGAAAGGAGAAGCAAATGTTGCTGAACCTTCTAACTCTAACTCTTCTCTAAAGAAAAGAAAGAGAAATAAGAATAAAGGTAAGAGTTCAGGAACTGAGAAAACAGCAGGGAACAACAGCAAAAAGAACAAGCCAAACAACAGTCAAGGAAATAAGAATGGCTCCACCCAGAAAAAACCAAAGGAAAATGTTTCCATTGCGGAATTGATGGGCATTGGAAGAGAAACTGCAAGAAGTATCTCGAAGAGCTGAAACAGAAAAAGAAAGGTAAATTAGATTTACTTGTTACTGAATCTTGTTTAGTTGAAAATGATTTATCACCCTGGATAATTGATTCAGGAGCGACTAATCATATTTGTTGTTTCTTACAGAAGCTTGATTCTTACACAAGACTTGCTGATGGGGACTTTACTTTGAGAGTTGGGAATGGCGCTTTAGTTTCAGCATCAGCAGTTGGACAAATAAAACTTTATGTTGAGAACAATAAATTTTTATTTTTGAATAATGTTTATTTCGTACCGGGGTTTACTAGAAACCTCATTTCAGTTTCTCGACTTTATGAACAATGTTATTCAGTTTCTTTTGATAATAAATCAGTTGTTATTTCAAGAAATGGTTTGAATATTTGTTCTGGTTTTATTGAAAATGGGCTCTATGTAATAAGACCCAATTTTAATTCATTATTGAATGCTGAAATATTCAAAGTTGCATTGCCAAAAACAAAGAAACAAAAGATTTCTCACACTGATAACACATATCTATGGCACCTAAGACTTGGTCATATAAATCTTGACAGGATAAATAGGCTTGTAAAGGATGGTCCTTTGAGAGAACTAAATGTTGGTACTCTAACAGTCTGTGAATCATGTCTTGAAGGTAAGATGACAAAGAGGCCTTTCTCTGCAAAAGGCAATAGGGCCCAAGAACCACTTAAGCTTATACATTCAGATGTTTGTGGACCAATGTCTACACAAGCAAGAGGTGGCTATGAGTACTTCGTTACTTTTGATGATTACTCTAGATATGGTTATGTTTACCTAATGAGACATAAGTCTGAAACTTTTGGAAAGTTTAAAGAATTCCAAATCGAAACGGAAAAACAATTAGGTAAATCAATCAAGTGCCTTCGATCAGATCGAGGAGGTGAATACCTTGATAATGAATTCAAAGATCACCTAGTAGAGTATGGGATTTTATCCCAACTAACTGCACCTGGTACACCTCAGCAAAATGGTGTAGCTGAGAGGAGGAATCGTACTTTACTCGACATGATTCGTTCCATGTTGAGTTATTCTTCACTTCCAAAATCGTTTTGGGGGTATGCTATACAAACAGCAACCTACATTTTGAATGTGGTTCCATCTAAGTCAGTACCTAGAACACCTTTAGAGTTATGGAGTGGCAACAAACCCAGTTTGAGTCACTTTCGTATATGGGGGTGCCCAGCATACGTGCTAATGGGAAAGACAACAAAGTTGGAAATGCGTTCTGAAGTTTGTTTCTTTGTAGGATATGCAAAAGGCACAAGAGGAGGTGTGTTTTATAATCCTCGAGATAATAAGGTGTTTGTATCGACAAATGCCACGTTCTTGAGAGTAATTATATGGCAGACTTCAAACCTCAAAGCAAGATAGTCTTGGAGGAATTAAAATCTGATGAGATCAGTCAACAACCTACTAGGATTGTTGTTCCACAAAGCGAGGAGACCACATCTTCGAGTCAGAACATCTTACCACCTCGTCGTAGTGGGAGGTTAGTACGACTACCTTCTCGATATAGACAAGATGGTGAAGCACAAGTTGCTATCACTGATGATGGAAAGATGACCCATTAACATATAGATGTGCAATGGAAGATCATGACAAAGAGAAATGGCTTGAGGCTATGAAACTTGAGATGGAATCCATGTATTCCAACTCAGTCTGGGAACTTGTAGATCTACCTGAAGGAGTAAATCCTATAGGGTGCAAATGGATCTACAAAAGAAGAGGGGAGTGGACGGTAATGTAGAGACATTTAAAGCAAGGCTAGTGGCAAAGGGTTATACCCAAAAAGAAGGAGTTGACTATGAGGAAACTTTTTCGCCAGTAGCCATGCTGAAGTCCATTCGAATCTTGCTTTCCATTGCTGCTCATTATGATTATGAAATTTGGCAGATGGATGTCAAGACAGCCTTTTTGAATGGCTATCTTGAAGAGACCATCTATATGGAGCAACCAGAAGGTTTTATTAGCAAGGACGAAAAGCAAAAGGTTTGCAAGTTGCAAAGGTCTATCTATGGACTTAAGCAAGCGTCCAGATCTTGGAACATGAGGTTTGATGAGGCGATCAAAACTTATGGCTTTATCCAAAATCCTGATGAATCTTGTGTTTATAAATTCATCAAGGACAAGCGAGTGGTCTTTCTAATACTTTATGTTGATGATATTCTACTTATTGGGAATAATGTAGAACTATTATCAGACGTAAAAGCTTGGCTGGCTGAACAATTCCAAATGAAAGATTTGGGAGAAGCTAGTTACATTCTTGGGATCCGTCTTATTAGAGATCGCAAGAAAAAGCTGCTAGCTCTGTCTCAGGCATTGTATATTGACAAGATGCTTGTTAGATATTCAATGCAAAACTCCAAGAAAGGTAACTTACCTTCCCGTCATGGAGTTGTTCTTTCTAAAAGGCAGTGTCCTACGACACCCCAAGAGGAAGAAGATATGAGACGGATTCCATATGCGTCGGCAGTAGGGAGCTTGATGTATGCTATGCTATGCACAAGACCTGATATATGCTATGCAGTGGGAATAGTTAGTCGTTTTCAGTCAAATCCAGGATTAGATCATTGGGTAGCAGTTAAGCATATTCTCAAGTATCTACGGAGAACGAGGAACTATATGCTTGTTTATTCTGGCAGGGATTTGATTCCGATTGGATATACTGATTCTGATTTTCAATCAGATACAGATGATCGAAAGTCGATATCTGGATCAGTGTTTACTCTTGGTGGGGGAGCTATAGTTTGGAGAAGCATCAAACAATCTTGTGTTGCTGATTCAACTATGGAAGCCGAATATGTGGCTGCTTGTGAAGCTGCCAAAGAAGCGGTTTGGCTCCGAAAGTTCTTTACTGATCTGGAAGTGGTTCCAGATATGGAAAAGCCATTGTCACTTTATTGTGATAATAGTGGTGCAGTGGCTAATTCCAAAGAACCAAGAAGCCACAAGAGATCAAAACATATTGAGCGGAAATATCATGTGATTAGGGACATTGTGCAACGCGGAGACGTGGCTGTTCTGAAGATTCCATCTGCAGAGAATCTAGCCGATCCTTTTACCAAGACGCTTCCTGCAAAGAGTTTTGAGGGGCATCTAGAAGGATTGGGGATTAGAGACATGTCTCATTTGCTTTAGGGCAAGTGGGAGTTTGTTGGGATTTGTATGCCCGACAAGCAAATATGTTCGAAACATGATTGATTAATAAATTTGTGATTCTTTTTTATTCCATGTATGCATTTTGATTTGCTTTATATAATTCATGAAAATTCCGTGATTATTTATGTAGCTTTAAATTAAACATATATGTGTATGTAAAATGTTACATGCATATATGCATGGATAAAATTTAAAGAGTAATAATCAAAATTTGTCCATGACTATGATTTGAAGTTGGGAATCTTCAAATCCAAAGTCATAAATACAGTTCATTCCATTATGAATGGTATAGTTCTATCCAGACTATATTATGTAGAGACATAAAAATGAATGTATTTTATATAATAAGATTATATTGGACAGGACCCGATAAAATTGTAAAGTTCTAATAATTCCGTTAAATATGGAACGTCAATTTTATCATAATGATGGTCATATATGTGATGATCTTAAATCATTATATTTAGCAGACTCCTATATCATATTAATCCATTCTTTAGCTTACTACTCGGTATGGTTTTGTATTTATTACATTTCGTAAACCTTGTATTTTGGGAATGAGTTGAATGAATAGCTGGGAATGCTAACCTGATATAATGAAATCCGTTTCATAAGATTCCCTTGTTTGTTAGTTCAGGACCTGAACGATTAGCGCGCAAATTCATAAAAGTTATGAATTAATTGTTCACTTGAGAACTAATGGAAGTCAAGGATAAAGATGTAATTGGAGAGGTTAACGGATATTTTATACCTAGCTCCTTTACGAATCTATTATGGAGGATCATTGCATAGGTAATGACTATATCAATGGACGAATACTTTGAGTAATTAATTCTATAATTCTGAGAGTGCAATTCTGGGTATTTAGTGGAGTTACTCCAGAATTAATAATTTCGTTTGATTAATAAAAGAGTTTATAATTAATCGACGGAATTATTGGAGCTTAGAATTATAGGTCCATCGGTCCCCTCGTCGTCTTCTATCACTGTTCGAACGATTATAATTGCGAAGAAAAATAGTTGAGAATTATAAAATAATTATGAATTATTTTACACTCTAATTATTCCATATAGCTCTTGTTTGGAAATTATGACAAATGTTGTCTTAATATATTTATTAATAGATAATGTATCTATTTATTAATTTATGAAAATTAATATTTAATTAATTTGATTAATTAAATTTTAATTGAATAAGATAATATTTCAAAAGTTGAAATTTTTGAAAATTGTTTTTAATGAATTATCTTTGATAAATTATGAGATAAATATTAAAGGATTTTATTTTTGATTTTTTGAAAATTAAAATTAATAATATCCTTAATGAATTTGATTGATCCTAATTCATCCATGAATAAGAATCTATTTTGATCAAAAGAGTTGATCCAATAGAAATCTAATACAATAAAACAAATAAAAAAAACGTGAGCTGTTGTTAGTTGAGTTTTAGATTTTGAAAAACAATTTGGTTTTGATAAAACAAAAAAAAACAATGACAACAACAAACAAAAACGTGGATGCTTGGAAAAAAAAAATAGAAAAAGGTTTTCTTTTGTTTAATTTTTCTAAGTTTTGGTTTTGAGAAAATCAAAAAAAATAACCATACAGGATTCGTCTCATGTGTTGAGTACACGAATCATTCACTAAAAATTAGAGTGTTCTTCGCATTTATTTTTACGCCCACACGTGCTGTTTGAGGTGAGGAGATAAGTCGAGGAAGATCGTGGTTCGAAGAATCGTGATTCAAAGAGATCCAGATCTAAAGGTATATTACTAACCTGAGTTCTTAATATTTTTTTATTATTAATATACTAGAGAATACGGATCCGGATCCGGATTTTATTGTTCATGTGAAAATAATTTTCCTGTCACCAAAACACGATTTCCGCTGCGCATGAACTCTGAAATCCAACACAATCAACATTTAAACATGCATTTAAACACATTATTTCATGTTACAAAAATCAAAAAAATGCAGCACTATTCACTGCTAGTTTCGGCCAAGCTAGGGATTTATTAACTTTGGATTCGTTTGATTTGTTTCAATCTAATAATGCATAACTCTAAGTTAACATAATCTAAGCATGCTCAAAGCATCAATTTGAAGGAATCAAGCTCAAAACATAAAAGCCCCAAATTTTAGTCTCATGAACCCTAAAATTTTCATGCTTAAAATTGGCTCTGATACCATTGTTAGTGTTCCAAGAACATGCCAAGGATCTAATAAGCATGAAAAGGTGTTCATAAATTCAAATATAAGTTGCAGAATACTTACAATGAACGGATTTGAGCTTTTAAAATTTTGATAAGATCTCCAAGATCCAAGCTTTGTTGATGATTCCAACTCTTGAAGTGGTTTCCCTATCACCTTAGTTGATTTCTCCAAGTGCTAGCTTTGTTGATTTTGCCAAAAAATAAAAGAGAGGAGAGGCTAGAGTTCACGCCCAAGTTGAGAGGTTTTTGGGTTTCTTATTTTGTTCATGTGTTACAAGTATTGGATGTGTAGTGAGAATTAGGTTTTGGTAAAAAGGTTTTACCCTTTTTACCCAAACTAGGTAGTTGGGTCTTGCTTTTTCGAAAACCAAAACCATGTAGATAAAAAGGCAAGTGGTATTGGCTTAAATGCCAACTACCCTCCCAACTACCACATTAAAGTGGGCCCTACATTTGAATTCAAAATTCAAATATCTCTACGAACATTTACCGCGGCTCGGTTCCGTTTAATCCGATTAAACGTACTTTCATCGCTAAATAATTAAATCTAATTTAATTAAATAACGATGTCTCGCAAATATATTACGAAAGTCGTTATGAATTAATTCTAAATTAATTCGTTCGTTCGTATTAAAGTCCAACTTTAATTTCATAATGAAATCCAATTCATATTAATATATCTGATATATTAATTTTAGCCCAAACGAATAAATTAAATAGAAAAATCAAATTTAACTATTAAATTTATTCTACCGATTAATTCCAAATTAATCGCATTCTCTCTCATCCGAACATATTTAATCCCATATTAAATAATACCTTAATTAATCCCAGATTAATTTTCTCTCTCTTAATTAATCCGAGATTAATTTTCTCTCTTAATTAATCCCAGATTAATTCTAATTAAATCAACTGTCATCGGTGAATCTTAGGGAAGGTACCCAAGAGATCTCTGGACATGTTGGTAGTAAATACGGTTATCGGATTATCCGAATACGTGCATACCTCGTACCACGTGCTTACTGATTTACAAGACATGGTTGGCTTCTAGCAAAGCACCGTGCCTATCCAATTCTCCAGAAATATTATAACTGGAATATATAATCTATGTTAGGCGTAGTATTGCATATTGCGATCCAGTATCAGGTGTCACGTGCTAGGCCTGTAGCTGGAATTGTGTCTGCCCCGTACGAAGCACATGTCGGATGTCTAGTAACTAGTCTCTATAATCGGATATACATGACCTAGTCATAATAACCTGATGACTGCAGTACTTAAGAGCACCAGTACCGTGTCCTACGTGACATCATCTCCACTATGACTGGAGTGATACTTCCGTCTTGACATCACACCCAATACACTACGATTCTCAATATACCCAGAAGAGGCGTACACAGAACCTGTTAAAGCCCTGGACGACTAAAACCAAAGCATATTGATTGTCACAAGTATTAGCGGTGCAAGTCTCAGGTTAAGGCCAAATACACCTACCCTAATTTCGGACTTCCTTAGACACGTAGTCATACTACCAATGGAATTTCGAGGGTTCTATCCAGAGTGAAGCTATTTCCGTACCATCGGTAAACACAACCTCCTATTACACTTGCATGAGTATCCAATACCCACATCTATGAGAACTATGCTATTGTGCCCTCACAACTCGCACAAGTGTAATACTAGTCTATTCCGCATTATCGATGCCAATCTCGATAATACTACGACTAGGGATATTTAACGATTAATCCTTCGAGGACTGATACTGTCTCAAATCATCTCAATCCAGGAACTAATCATAAATACCTCCTATCATTTATACATCTAAGTGATCTAATCACAAATGATAATAGTGCAATCTCCTTGTCACATAGTTAATTTGTACAACAACACCATGATCTGTACAAATAGTGACGTTATGGGTCATAATTGTCCAACAACCTCAAACTGAGTTGATTTAGTGGTGAGGTGTTGCGACCCCTGAGGTTCTTCCCTGCAAGATGTTGTGATCTCTAGGAATCACTATCGAACTGAACTGATATAGTGGTAGGGTGCTTCGACCCTAGGCTTTGTTCCCGAACCACCGAGTGTGGGCTTTATTCCTAAATTATGTTGATAAGTTATAGTCCCCTTCCAAACCTTACTCCATTTTCGGAGCGCCATTCCCGGCATGCTAAACCTCATTCCCGAGGTGTCGCTGTCCCCTTCCAAACATTACTCCATACCCGGAGTGCCATTCCCGACATGCTAAACCTCATTCCCGAGGCATCGTGATTGTGGGCCTCGACCCATACTCTATTCCTAGAGCGTCATTCTCAATATTTGATGATATGAGCCTCGACCCATGCTCCATTCCCCGAGCACACCATTTTCGGAATCTAATGAGGGCCTCAACCCTGGGACTCATTCCAAAACTACTGATGATATATGGGCCTCGACCCTATGACTCATCCCCCAAACTGTTAATGATGTGTGGGCCTCGACCTTGGGACTCATCCCAAAAACTGCTAATGATGTGTGGGCCTTGACCCTGGTACTCATCCCAAAAAACTGCTAATGATGTGGGCCTCGACCCTAGGATATTGGAAAATTATGACCCATAGCATCACTATTTATACAGAACATGGTTTTGCTGTACAAATTAACTGTGTGACAAAAGAAACTGCTCTTTTATCATTTGTAATTAGATTACTTGAATATATAAATGATAAAAGTCCTTATGATTAGTTCCGAATTATAAGATATGAGACAATATCAATCCACTTAGGTTTAATCATTAAATATCCCTAGTCGTAGTATTATCGAGACTGGACATCGATAATACGGAATAAAAATAGTATTGCACTTGTGCGCGTTGTGAGAGCATAACGGCATAGTTCTCATATATTTAAGTATTGGATACTTATGCAAGTGTGATAGGAGGTTGTATTTACCAATGGTACGGAAATAGCTTCGCTCCGGATAGACCCCATGGAATCTCATTGGTTGTATGACAATGTGTCTATGGGAATCCGAATCATGGTAGGTGTATTTGGTCTTAACCTGAGACTTGCATCGCTAATACTTGCGACAATCAATACGCTTTAGTTTTGGTCGTCCGGGACTTTAACAGGTTCTGTGTACGCCTCTTCTGGGTTTATTGAGAATCTTAAAGTATTGGATGTAATGTCAAGATGGAAGTATCACTTCAGTCATATGGAGATGATGATCATGAATGGATACAGAACTGGTACTCTAATGTGTTGCAACCATCGGGATAATGTGACGAGGTCATGGTTATCCGATTAAAGAGACTAGTTACTTGTGATCTGATATATGCTTTGTAAGGGGCAAACACTATTCCAGCCCCAGGCCTTGCATGTGACATCTGATACTGGATCGTAATACGCAATACGTAATACTACATGTACTACGCCTGACATAGATTATATATTCCATTAAGAATATTTCTGGAGAATTGGGTAGGCACGGTGCTTTGCTAGAAGCCAACCATGTCTTTAAATCTGTAAACACGTGGTATGCGGTACGCACTTAATCGGATAGTCCGAAAACCGGATTTACTGCCAACATATCCAGAGGTCTCTTGGGTCGCTTCCCAAAGATTCACCGATAACAGTTGACTCAATTAGAATTAATCTGGGATTAATAAGAGAGAGAAAATTAATCTTGGATTAATTGAGGCATTATTTAATCTGGGATTAAATTTGTTCGGAAGAGAGAGAACGCGATTAATTTGGAATTAATCGATAAAATAAATTTAATAGTTAAATTTGATTTTTCTATTTAATTTATTTAAATGGGCTAAAATTAATATATCGGATATATTAATTGGAATTAGATTTCAATACAAAATTGAAGTTGGACTTTAATACGAGCGAACAGATTAATTTGAATTAATTCGTTAACGACGTTCGTAATATATTTGTAAGGCATCATTATATAATTAAATTAGATTTAATTAATTAGCGACTAAAATTCATTTAATCGAATTAAACGAATCCGAACCGCGGTAAATACTCGTAGAGACCTTTTGAATTTTTAATTCAAAAAGGGTGTGGGGCCCACTTCACATGTGTGAAGTGGTAGTTGAGAGAGTGGTTGGCAATTAAGCCAATACCACTTACTTTTCAACCACCAAGTTTTGGTTTTGTGAAACCAAGACTCTCAACTACCAAGTTTAGGTGAAAAGGGTAAAAGCCTTTTTCCAATACTAATCTCTCTCTCATTCTTTGAACACAAAATAAAAATACACTCCAAGAAACCCTACAATGGGTGTGAGGATGCTTCTCCCATCTCTTTGATTTTGTTTCAAAATCAACAAAGCTAGCTCTTCAAGGAGTCTTCTAAGATGATAGGGAAACTAACTCAAGGGTTGGAATCATCACTCAAAGCTTGGAGCTTGGAGTTCTCATCTCAAATTTTTGAAATTCAAATCCGATCATTGTAAGTAATTCCGTAAATTATAATGATCTTAATCACCCACTTTCTTGCTTAATAGATCATTGGCTTGTTCTAGGAACACTAACAATGGTATCAGGAGCCAATTTTAAGCATGAAATTTTTAGGGTTCATAAGACTTTAATTTGGGGCGTTTGTGTTTTGAACATGATTTTTTCAAATTGATGGTTTGAGCATGCTTAGAATATGATAACTTAGAGTTATGCATGATTAGATTTGAGATAAATTGATTGAATCAAAAAATACAAATCCCTTAGCATGGTTGAAACTTGGACTGTTCACTACACTTTGAATTTTAATTTTTTACAACAATGGATGTGTTTAAATGCATGATAAAATGTTGATTATTGGTTTGATTAGATTGGAATCAAAGTCAATAATGTGTATGTTAAATTCAAAGAGTATGTTGAGCATGAAAATGATATATTTTGCTTCAATTTGTGTTGAGTATAAAATGATTAACTTAAGCATGATTAATTAGTTAATTGATGTTTTGGAAATATTAAGGTTAATTAATTAATCATGGCTAATACACTTTAATTATAATAATTAAAACATTTGGAATATTAAAATTATAATCATTGGCCTTTAAAGTTTATTGGGCTAAAAGTGTGTATTTGGGCTTAATGGGCTTGGTATGACCAAGTTTTGGTTTTGGAATTTTGGATTGGATCCAATTGGGCCCAAAACCAATTCCATAAAGTTCAAATACATCATTTGGCCCTTTAAAGAATTTAATTGGGCCTAATAGGCCTAAATTGATTTGTTGGCAATAGGGTGATTCCTATTAGGCCTTGGCATTTTGGGTTTGATCCATTATGGCCAAAGCCTATGCCTTAAGAATCAATTAAAAGCCCATTGGAGTTTAATTAAAATGGTATTGGATGTTATTGGGCCTTTGAGACCCATCAAGATTGGATTTGGAATCCAAGTCTTTAAGGCATATAAATAAATGTAAGTGTTTAATTTGGAATTAAACTTGAATTAGTATTGATTATAAATAAATTGGATTTAAAGTTGTAGTTCGATATAATTCAAGAATACGTACTTAAAAGTATTTATTCTTAAACGAATTGGACTCGCGCAAATCAAATCGTTGTTTGAACATTGGATGGTCATTAATTCAAAGATTAATTAATTGGATTAGATTGATTGAATAACATGTTTTGTATGAATACATGAATGTGTTGTATGAATAATGTATATCGGATGGATATTAGAAGGGTGAGGGTAATTTTGGAAACTGTAATAATTTTAGAATTTATGAATTGGACCTGCGTGTCAAGCCTTCTATCTCTTTACTCTTTGTAATTCTCTTCTCACCAATTCCCTCAATATTAATGAGGTTTCTTTATTGTATTATATAATTTGGTAGAAGTTAGAATAGTTCTAGCCGGGGAGAGGGAGTGATTTGTTCTAGGAACAATATGTGAGATATCCATCCGCATATTATTATTAATTTTTTTATCGCGCCTTATAATGCTTTTAGAATGCATGCTTAAGGGTGTATGATCTGACCTAATCAAAGATAATTAATTGGTTGCCAATTACGCGAAAAACCCTCAACAAATATTAAGTGTTTTCCTTCCATTGAATGATTCACTCTCAAGATCCAAGATTAGCATTGGTTTGATGGCCAAAGTCAAGACCTTTGTCCATCGATGATGTGTTTGAATCATGAAGTCTTTGTTCCATATCGCATGTCTTGGTCAAGTTGTGATTTGTTGGCCAAAGTCAAGATTACTTCTTGTTCATCGACATGGATTACGAAGCTTTCCAAAGCCAATGGGTCCCGCTTGACTGGAATCATTAAGCTTGTTGTGCCAAAGCCAAGGCTTAGTTGATTCAGAGGAAAAAAGATTAGGAAAATATATTGGATATATTGGCATATATAATATATATTTCGGACTTAGAGGTCCACCTACCAGATCTAGGAATTAGATGAGATCCAATTGATCTGAGAGATCTACCTAGTTAAATATCATACAACTTGTTGGCCAAAGTCAAGGTTGTGTGTTATTTAACGGGATCCTAGCCCACTAGGAAACTAGGTTTCCCGAGTACTCAACAGAGGGTGAGAGGCTCGCCGAAAAATAGTGGGAGGCAACTATTGAATTTGCAATTTCGTTCAAATACTTGCCAATATGCGCTCATTCCATTTTCGTCATTATTTATTAATAAATATATTAGTTGGACTAATATTCAATTGTTGTTTTAAATAAATAGTTGGACTGTATTCAAACTAATTCATTTATAGTTGATTATATAATTGGATTATAGTAATCAATATATATTTGAATTTAACCAATCAAATTGTAATTAGTTATATAGTTAAACTATAGTAATCATTATATTAGATTGTACCCGAAATCGTTGATTGGATAGTTGGACTATAGCAATCAAGATAACTGAAAGATTAGCGTCAAAGAACATAATCTTAGATGAAAATGTCTTTAACGACATAATTTTCTGGAATGGGAACGAATCTCATGATAGTCCTGGGAGTTGAGAAGTTACTCTATTTGATAGAGTGACCTTTCGGGCCTAAGCCCGAAGCTGAGCAAATAGTAGAGCATGAGCTTTGGAAGACTCATTGTGATGAAAATTTTAGTGCGTAATTCGTTATGCTTGTCGCAAAGACTTCTTAATTTCTTCGTCAAAACTAAGGATTAGATCATTCTACTATGATGTTGAAATTAAAATGATCTTCATAGATCTACTCTTAGATCTTAGAAATATTAATTGCAATAGAAAACTCTGGGAGAGTTAATGGCTATGCTCAAGAAGACAGAGCCAGAGTTTGTAAAAGGGCAAGGAGCGCAAGGCGCATCTTACTTCAACATCCCAGAAGATCAAGGCTTGGCCAAAGAATTCTAGGCAAAGTGCCATGAAATTCGAAATGGATTCCATGTATACCAACTAAGTTTGGATACTGGTTGATGTGCCAAAAGGCATTGTGCCTATTGGTACTATATGAGTCTTCAAGGAGGACATACATGGATGGCAACATACAAATATACAAAGCTAGGCTTGTACAGAAAGGGTATCGTCAACGACGAAACTTTTTCAGTTGTTGCCATGATTAAATCCATTTGGATAATGCTTGCTAATGCTGCATGCTTTATTTATGAAATATGGCAGCTGAACGCCAAAACCGCTTTCCTTAACGGAAACCTTTAGGAAGATGTTTATCAACATCCTGACGATTTTGTCGTACCAAAACAAGCAAACAAGGTTTGCAAGTTAAATCAATCCATTTATGGATTGAATCAAGCATTAAGAATATTTCTGGAGAATTGGGTAAGCACGGTGCTTTGCTAGAAGCCAACCAAGTATTATAAATCGGTAAGCACGTGGTACGAGGTACGCACTAAATCGGATAGTCCGATAACTGGATTTACTGCCAACATATCCAGAGGTCTCTTGGGTCGCTTCCCAAAGATTCACCGATGACAGTTGACTCTATTAGAATTAATATGGGATTAATAAGAGAAAGAAAATTAATCTGTGATTAATTGAGGCATTATTTAATCTGAGATTGAATTTGTTCGGAAGAGAGAGAACGCGATTAATTTGGAATTAATTAGTAAAATAAATTTAATAGTTAAAATTGAATTTCTATTTAATTTATTTAAATGGGCTAAAATTAATATATCAGATATATTAATTGGAATTAGATTTCAATACGAAATTAAAGTCGGACTTTAATACGAGCGAACAGATTAATTTAGAATTAATTTGTTAACGACGTTCGTAATATATTTGTGAGGTATCATTATTTAATTAAATTAGATTTAATTACTTACCGATGAAAATTCGTTTAATCAGATTAAACGAATCCGAGCCGCGACAAACATTCGTAGAGTCCTTTTGAATTTAGAATTCAAAAAGGTGTGGGTCCCACTTCATATGTGTGAAGTGGTAGTTGAGAGAGTGGTTGGCAATTAAGCCAATACCACTTGCTTTTTAACCACCAAGTTTTGGTTTTGTGAAACCAAGACTCTCAACTACCAAGTTTAGGTGAAAAGGGTAAAAGTCTTTTACCAAAACTAATCTCTCTCTCATTCTTTGAACACAACACAAAAATACACTCCAAGAAACCCTACAATAGGCGTGAGCATGCTTCTCACCTCTCTTTGATTTTGTTTAAAAATCAACAAATCTAGCACTTCAAGAAGTCTTCTAATGTGATAGGGAAACTAACTCAAGGGTTGGAATCATCACTCAAAGCTTGGAGCTTAGAGTTCTCATCTCAAATTTTTGAAATTCAAATCCGATCATTATAAGTAATTCTGTAACTTTTAATCATCTTAATCACCCACTTTCTTACTTAATAGATCCTTGGCTTGTTCTAGGAACACTAACATGGGACTCATCCCCAAAGTTGCGGATGATGTGTGGGCCTCGACCTTGGGACTCAACCCCAAAACTGATACTGATGTGGGCCTCGACCCATGCTTCATTCCCAGAGTGCCATTCCTGGCATATTGAACCTCATCCCCGAGGCATTGCTAATGTGATGGTTCATTCCCGAACCGTGCTGTATGAGAAAGTGTATATTGGCCGCCCCCAGTCTTGGTTCATTTTTCTATTCTTTGCCACTTTCATTAGGTCAAGGTAGATCTCCTGATGCGATGTTACATACCAACATACTATATTGCCTCTCATGAGGTAATCCCGTGTTGGAGTTCTACGGTCCCAAGGATCGAATAATAATCAATGAAATACATGTGAATACATAAGAGGAAGTTGCGGAATACTTACATTGATCGGTTGAGCGATGAGGCAACGAACAAAATTAATTTTCTGCCCACTGCAGCTCACGGTAGTCCACTAAAATGAACTCCTCCATTTTCAATTTTGATCCAAGCTCCAAGCTCCAAGCTTTCATGATATGGTTCCAAGCTCGAGGGTGGGTTTCCCTATCACCTTCGTATGTCTCTTTGAGTGCTAGCTCATGTGAAAAATTGCAACAAAAACTTCATATTGCTTCTCATTGCTCACGATAATGAAGAAGAAGAAGAGAGAAAATTTTGCCCCTTTGGGCGTGAATCATGAGAGAGAAGAGTGAGTTGTTTTATTTTGATTTTTGTATATCTAATACCAAAAATCAAAAATTCAAATACCATTATAAAATAATAAATGTCTTTTCAAGCTTTCAAAAAGCTTTTACAACAACTACATCAACTATTCACATCAATCAAGTTGTCAAATCACATCACTCAAGTTGTCAAGTCGCATCACTCAAAGTGACAAGGGATTTGACGCTAGAAGTGACTAGCGATTTTACGCTTGATTCGAGTAATGATTTGATGCTTGATTTGACTTACGTGCCGCACTCGAATTCGAAATGTGAATGCGCTCATAAATAATCCCGGGCTCGGGTTCGCTAATTCCAAATTAATGAATTTTCCGTTGCGTCGTAATTAAATCTAATTTAATTAAATAATCATGCCAAGCATAATTACTTTTCACGTCCCTAACGAATTAACTCTAAATTAATTCATTCGTCCGAATTAAAATCTAATTTCAATTCCACGTCAAAATCCAATTTCGTTTACTATATCGAATATATTAATTTATCGATTAATTCCAAATTAATCGTTATCTCTCTTTAAATGATATTTTATCCCAGATAAAATATCTCCGCAATTAATCCCAGATTAATTTTCTCTCTCTCTACTAATTAATCCCAGATTAATAAAGTGCGAGTCATACGTCATCGGTGAATCTTCGGGAAGCGACCCATGAGATCCCCAGATATGTTGGTGGTAAATCGGGTTGTCGGACTATCCAAACACGTAAGTACCTCGTACTACGTTTGTACCGATTTACAAGACAAGGTTGGCTTCTAGCAAAGCGCCATGCCTACCCAATTCTCCAGAAATATCCTTACAGGAATATAGTGATCTGTATCAGGCGTAGTATACGTAGTATTGCGTATTTCGAATCAGTATCGGAAAATCACATGCAAGGCCTGGGGCTGGTATAGTGCTTGCCCCGTACGAAGCATATATCGGATGCCGTGCAACTAGTCTCTTTATTATCAGATAATCATGACCAAGTCATATTATCTCGATGGTTGCAACCCTTTAGAGAACCAGTTCTGTATCCATGCGTGGTCATCATCTCCATATGACTGGAGTGATACTTCCATCTTGACATCACACCCAATACACTATGATTCTCAATATACCCAGCAGAGGCGTACATAGAACCTGTTAAAGCCCTGGACGAACAAAACCTAAGTATATTGATTGTCGCAAGTATTAACGGTGCAAGTCTCAGGTTAAGACCAAATACACTTACCCTGATTTTGGACTTCCATAGACACATAGTCATACTACCAATGGAATTCCGAGGGGTCTATCCAGACCGAAGCTGTTTTCCGTACCATCGGTAAAACACAACCTCCTTTTACACTTGCATGAGTATCCTATACCCAAATATATGATAACTATGTCGTTATGCCCTCATAACGCGCACAGGTGTAATACTAGTCTTTTACGCATTCATCGATGTCCAATCTCGATAATACTCTGACTAGGGATATTTAATGATTTATCATTCGTGGACTGATACTGTCTCATATCATTCTCAATCCAGGAACAAATCATAAGGACCTTCTATCATTTACACATCTTGGTGATATAATCACAAATGATAAGAGAGCAATCTACTTTGTCACATAGTTAATTTGTACAACAACACCATGATCTGTACAAATAGTGATGTTATGGGTCATAACTGTCCAACATCCCGATAGCTAAACATATTTTCGTCCTCAAAGGTTGTCTAGCTTCGAAACCAGAGAACCTTCAAAGTACTTGATACAACTCAAATTTGACCTTCTAAATGAGTGATATGAACTAGACTCCAAGTGTGTGTGTGCCAAGGTTCTCTCGCAGTTTAATCCTTAAGTAAGTCACTCGATGATTTCGTTTGCAAAGAATGGGATCAGTAGGTCTAACCAACCTAGATGTCTTGATCATACTCTGTAATTACTCATTTGTACTCAACATGATATGGTTTTCTTATTCTTTTCTTTCTTCTCTTCATTTTTTTTCAACACACCTACCCTTTAAGGTAGCATTTCTCCTCATGGTGGTCCTAATACTTGCCCATGGGTAGCTTTACGCTTATTGGTTATAGGTGGTTTATTTTTCCTTTTTAGTGACTTTTTCTTCATTTCCATCCATATCACATATCGTAACACAAGTAAACCATGATGGAAATCTAAGTAAACGATCATTCACTGATCCGCCATCTCTTCAACTAGTCATCTCGCCGACTACTCAGGCTTCTACTGCTAAGATCCCATAATTAAGTGCTCGCGAGTCTAGTCGAGATCAACCACTCAGAATACTGGAAGAGAGCACACCTCGCACTTATTGTTTCTAGGGTTTCACCATACAGCAAACAATTTCATCACCGGACATATGCCTAACCATCAAGGACTTTTCTCTCTCTTTTTTACTCCACTGTAATTCTTTCTTTCAACCACTGATAATGTGGGCTTCGTCCCCTGGGATTCATTCCCAAAAATCGATACTGATGTGGGCCTCAACCCTGGGATTCATTCCCAAAATTGATACTGATATGGGCTTCAACCCTGGGATTCATTCCCGAAACTGATATTGATGTGGGCCTCAACCGTGGGATTCATCCCCAAAGCCGATACCGATGCTATGTTACTGATTTTGGTTGGCTTACATTTGCCGCTTTCTTATTCTTTTTGAAACCTGTGAATACAAAACAGAACAAAATACAAAAAGAATGCAAGTACGTTTCGTGTAAGCATGCATGCATGAACGAATTTCCTATTCCATTGGGTTAGGTCTTCCACCAGTTCTTCTGGTGATCGCTTGGTCTTCTCTTCCTCAGGTAAGATACTGCTTCAATCTGTCCACGTTGATTAGCTCGGTGAACTCGTTCCCTTCTAAATCTGACAGTCTCACTACCCCACTTCCCATCACTTTCTGGACTATGTAGGGTCCTTCTCAGTTGGGTTTGAATTTTCCTCTCGCGTTTGTCATCGACGGCTTTGACTGCTTAAGTACCAGATCACCTTTTTTAATCTTAGTAGGATGCACCTTCTTGTTGAATGCTCGAGCCAACCTCTTCTGGTATAAATGCATATGACATAAAGACTTCATTCTCTTTTCATCCAGTAATGCTAACTATTCAAATCTCTGTGAGGCCCATTCTTGCTCAGGTAACTCTGCTTCTACTAATACCGCATGGACTGTATCTCAACTTCGACTGGCAATACTGCTTCCATTCCGTAGACCAAAAAGTAAGGTGTTGCTCCCGTTGCTGTTCTCACAGAAGTTTTGTACCTCCACAGAGCGTACGACAGCTTGTCGGCCCAATCTTTATAGTTATCCATCATCTTGGCTAATATTTTCTATATTGTCTTATTGGCTGCCTCGACAGCCCCATTTGCCTGTGGTCTGTAAGGTGACGACTTATGATGACCTATCCCGTACTTCTGTAGCATTGACTTTGTTTCTCCTTGAAATTAGACTTCATTGTCTGTTACTACGTGATGCGGCATCCCGTATCGAAAAATGAGGTTCCGAGCTATGAACTTTGCCATATGCTTTGTTGTGACGTTGCGAAATGACTTAGCTTGAAAAGTAGTTTACTGTCACTACTATGAAGCGATTTCCATTTGATGGGTGCGGTCAAATTTCTCCGATCATATCAATTCCCCACACTAAGAAAGGCTATGGCTCTGATAGCCCGTGAAATTTCATGTGCGGTAAATGGTTCAAGTTACCGTGCACTTGACAATCATGACAATGTTTTACCAACTTCGCGCAGTCAGCTTCCATGGTCGACCAGTAGAAACCTTGTCTCACTATCTTGTGAGACAAATTCAATCTGTTCATGTGCGGTCCACATACACCGGCGTGCACTTCTTTCATTGCTTTATGAGCCTCTTCCTTCCTCAGACACTTCAGCTGGATATCATTTGCTTGTCTCTTTTATAGTTCTCCCATCAAACTCACATACTGAGAAGCCAACTTCTGGATGGCTATTCTGTCCTTTCTACTTGCTTCTTCTGGGAATTCCCTTCGTTCCAGATATCTCTGAATATCGTAATATCAAGGTTTCTCGTCATCAACCTCTACTTCTAATATCCTTTCTATCTCGTAGATGGGTCTGCTTGCTGTTGTCAACACTAGAGGTCTCATCACCAACTTTTCCGGATTTTCCCAAGTTACCGCTAGTGTAGTTAACGCGTCGGCCATTTGGTTCTCTTCTCATGTCAAGTGTTTGAATTTACAATCGGGGGGGCCTGTGCCAGCTCCTGAGGTGGAATATGAAGGGTTTCAACCGTTCCTCCTTTAATTCCCATTATCCTTACATTTGTCGAACTACTAACATCGAGTCTCCGTAGATTTCCACGTTCTTAGCCTTCAAGGTTATCAATGCCGTCAGTCCGAAAGCGCACGCTTCATACTTAGCCATGTTGTTGGTTACTCTGAACGTCAACCTCTTGTCCATAGGCAGTGTTTCTCCTTCGGGGGTTACTATCACAATCCCTATTCCGGCTCTTTTACAGTTCACCGCTCCCGTTCGAAGTACATCTTCCATCATTGGACCGTTATTGCCTGAATCTCCTTGTCTGGGAATTCAAACTTGTATTGATCTCCTTCTATGGGTTGCAATGCTAAGAATTCCACTACGGCTCAATATTTGATTACTTTATAAGTGAGATATTCAATATCAAACTCCGTCAGCAATACCAACCGTCTACCTAACTTCCCTACCAGCGAAGGCACCGAATGCAGATACTTCAAGGGCTTCTCCTTTGCTACCATTTGGATCTTGTACAATTGGAAGTAATGACGTAGTTTTCTTGACGTCCACACTACTACCAACCAGATCTTCTCTACTTCTTAATAGCGAGCTTCATACGGAAGCATCTTCTTACTGAGGTAGTAGACTGCATGCTCTACCCCTGTCTCATCTGCTTGTACTATCATTGCCCCGAGTGCTTCGGGTTCTATGGCAAATACAGCACCAAGGGTTTGTCTGGTCTTGGAGGTTTCAAGACAAGAGGTTTCATCAAATATTCCCTGATCTTATCGAAATCTTATTGGCATTGCTAATTCCATTCCACTGGCTGGTCCTTCCTCAACAATTTGAAGATAGGCTCACATACTGACATCAACTTGGCAATGAACCGACTTTGGATTTTCCTGAGGAATGCTATAACTTCTTTCTTTGTCTTCGACGTAGGCATCTCGAGAATCAACTTGATTTTCTCAGGGTCTACTTCTATTCCTCCCATTCCGACCGTGTGTCCTAGTAATTTGCCTGACGTCACCTCGAACACACACTTCTTGGGATTTAGTCACAAGTTGTATTTATCAATCCTTTGAAAGAATTTCTCCAGTGCTTCTATATGTCCGATTGTTGTCTCTGATTTTACCATCATGTCATCCACATATACCTCAATCTCCTTATGCATCAAGTCATAGAATAACGTAGTGGTCATCCATTGATAAGTGGCTCCTGTATTCTTAAGCCCAAACGACATCAACTTGTACCAATACGTACCCCACTCCGTGACAAAGGCGGTCTTATGCTTGTCTTTTTCAACCATAAGAACCTGATTATATCCTGAGAATCCATCCGTGAATGAGTACATGGTAGATAAAGTCGCACTATCAACTAGTACGTTTATATGAGGTAAAGCAAAATCATCATTCGGGCAAGCTTTGTTAAGGTCTCTATAATCCGCGCACATTCTGACCTTTCCATCTTTCTTCGGCACTGGCACAATGTTTGCCAACCACTCGGGGTACTTCACCACTTCTAGAAATCCCACATCTATCTGCTTCTTGACTTCTTCTCTAACTTTCTCGGCCCACTCAGGTCTCATCCTTTGGAGCTTCTACTTTACCGACCTCGTGTTTGGGTAGGTCGGTATCGCGTGCTGGGCGATGCTTCTGTCTACTCCAGGCTTGTCCTCGTAGGACCAAGTGAATACTTTGGCATATTTGACTAACATCTCCTCTAATTTCTTCCACTCTTCAGAGGTAACCTCACTTGCGATTAGAATCTCCTTGGGGCTTTCAGGCGTACCAAGGTTAAATGTGTTCGTTTTGGTTGAGTTTATGTCAAATATACTCAAGTCATGTAAGTTGAAAAGAAGAGACTCAGGAAAGTAAGCAAAATGAATGTCTTTATTATTAACGAATGCAGAGGTACACTCAAATAAATCAGGGAGATAAATGTCTTCATCCTCCACAGGTACTTCATCCCCCGCAGTCAGGTTTTCCTCAGTCTCTTTATTCTCATCGAGGGTCAGGCTCTCCAGCTTCATCAGCTCTTCTTCCCAATTGTCTTCTCCATTTGCAACTTCTATTGCCAGTGGTTTCTTACCCATCACATCCTGAAAGATCTCAAATCTCGGTACCATGATCCCATTGACTTCTACTGGTTCAGGCTCTCCTTGATACCATGTGGCTTTCAAAACATATTCCGTCAGCTTCAATCCTTTCTTCTTAGCCTTCGACTTATCTTCATCGGACTTGTATCTCAGTCCTCTCATAGTAGTATGTCCCTTGAAGTGGAGCAATGTTCCTATAACACCCGAACATGTGCCTGGCTCAAACTTCATCTTCTCTATGATCCTAGCCACCTTAGGATCAACCCACTCCTCAAAGGTTACCGACACTTGGAACCTCGTGAAAGGTAGTATCTCCAAGACGGCCACAATATTGTCTACTTCAGCTCTAATAGTGATAATTTATCCCCCGTACGGAAACTTGATAGCCTGGTGCAAAGTGGAGGGCACGCCCCCAAGCTTGTGAACCATGGTCTCCCCAATAGTTGGGCAAAAGTGGCAGGAATATCAAGCACCGTGAACTCGACCTCATCCTCTATTGGGCCCACTTTGACCATTACAGTAAAAGTGCCGTCAACTCCTCGCTTGCTATCATTATATGCCTTGATGGTCATATTGGAGGGACTCAGATCTGTCGTCTTCAAACCCAACGTCGACAAGATCTTCAAAGGGCACACATTAATAGATGAGCCATCATCAACCATTACACAAGATGTCTTCTTACCCCTCACTTCAGCTTTTATGAACAGTGGCCTATTATGATTCCTTCCAACCGTCGGGAGGTCCTCCTCAGAAAAGGTTATCACCTATATAGATTTCTTCTGCACTAATCCTACAAACATCATAGGGTTGGCATCCTCCGGTACTATTATATTGCTCGAGGCTTCAACCATGGCCCGTCTGTGCTCCTGTGATGCACATAACAACTCCCAAATGCTCAGCTGTGCCCGTGTCTTCTTCAACTGACGCAGCACTACATCTCCTTCAGTATTATCCCCGTTCTCCACCACTTCTCTACCTTCGGCCAACAGTTCCTTGCCTTTCTCCGCTGTATCACTGTAAAAACGTCCACTGCGTGTCATTCCTTTCACCTCATCTTCATCACTGCTTGAGAAGTCCAGCCAGAAATTCTTCCCCTACTCCGTTTCATCCTCACTATTGCTATCCCAAATCCCTAGGCAAAAGGCTTTGCGGTCAAAGGTTTGGAGGATGAGGTTTTCAGGTAGGCCGGAGCTAATCATGTAGGTAGGTGGTGGGACAGAGTGATATTTGGTAAGGGTTTCTGTGTGTGTTGGGTTGCTTTTTTTCTGGGTCAGGTATTTTGTGGGAGTCTATGAGGTCCTGGATTTCATGTCTGAGGCGGGCAAAGCTATCGGTGTCATGGCCTTTTTGTTGGTGGTAGTGATAGTAAAGGTTCAGGTTAAGGTGTGGTGGTGGATGGTGTGGAAGTGGTTTCGATTCTAAGGGTTTTAGGAGTCCTTGTCTCGTCAACTTCTCAAGCACTTTCGACAAAGGCCTACCCAGGTTGGAAAAATGCCGGTTTCTGATGGTAGCTACCTCAGTAGAAACGGTCTTGGCACCTGATCGTCCCCCGACAGTCCTCTTGTTCGGGCCATAAACTTCCTGTTCTCAGCTTCTTCCTCCTCAATGTCCATGACAGTCTTCCTCAGTTATCGAAAATCAATAATCATAGAGGTCATCCTCCTCAACTTTCCATAAATAGAGGGTTTGGTTCCCTTGATGATCATTTTGACCTGCTCCTTCTCCGAGGGCCGAGTCTACATCTTCATAAGCTAGCTTCTCCAGCGGTCTACATAATCCTTGAAGCTCTCCTCCGGATTCTGTTTGGTATTATCCAAATCACGAAGCGACAAGTCAATCTCTATATCTGTGACATACTGATTCAGAAAGACCTCGGCCAATTCCCTCCAATCATCTTTGACCTTCCTCTCAAGGCCGTGATACCATACCACGAGTGCCTCTTTTAGTGACATCCCGAACATCTTCTGAACCTGACGTTTCGACAAACCCACTGAACTCATCACAAAAACATACTGTCAGAGGTGGACCCTCGGATCCTCGTTGCCGTTGAGCTTGGCTATGTCAGGCATCTTTAACTGAGTCGGCAGCTGCTCCTCAAAAGTCATCACCTCATAGTCCAGAAAATCTTCGTGCTTACCCCTTATCTTGCGGGTAACTGACTCTACCTGATCTAGTAGTTTTTGCAATTCAGCTTGAGACCCGGCTATCCTTCCCACGACATACTCATCCATGTCGTCATCAAAGACCGGGATATCATCACTCAACCTGTTTGGAGGGTCCTCACGCCTCTCATTCTCAGAGCCTCCCCCAACTTAGGGCACAGCTATATTGGCCACAACGGTGGTAAAAGATTACAGCTGCTCGGTAACCATAGTGAGACTAGTCTCCAGCTGGTCCATACGAGTTCCTCGTTAACTGATTCGCTCATGTTCGCTAACGATCTTTTGCCGAGTCTTCCTTCTTCCCTAACCCAATGGGTATCTATGATGTATTTTAAAATTGCGAGTTAGCATGTATGCGTGTGATGTATGGAATGTATAAGTCGGCCCATTATCATTTTAAAGCATTCGATCATACTATTACGAGGTGCAAACTTGTCCCAGTTGAAAAAAGGCCCAACAGGTTTACACTTTTACGATAACATGGCTAACCAACTTCAAATGATAAGGGGCCTAACCATAAAGTGGCCCATCAGTATTTTAGAAACTTTTGGCCCAATTTTCATAAGAGGCGAACTCTTCCCAGTTTAAATGGCCCAACAAGTTCACAACTCATGACGAAAGGTCCAACTGAATCCAAATGACAGTGGTCCCAAACACAAGCATAAAGGAGTGGTTTTTATTGATCCTACAACTAGGGTTCACATGTGGGTTTATGTGAGTGTAGACAAAGGCTCCCACGGTGAAGGATTGCCCACAACTAGGACTCCCCACTCAAGGGTTCGAGTGACCAAGTGAGCGCACCTTTTTTATACCTCAAGGTACGTGCCAACGAGTTATGGTGCATGACTGACTGTCAGATAGATTTCCTATTCTAGATTCCCCAGAGGGAAGGTGGAGCGAACTCTCTTAAATACCCAAGCCTCTTAGGCTCTTATCGCCTTGGTGACAGGAATAAATAAGAAGTCCTCCAAATTAGTCCATCACAGTAAGCTTCGAGTAAATGATTATCTAAGTGCCTTCACAACTTTTCCCTTCAGCTATAGAAAGGTAGTGAATGAAAGAAGACACCAAACCATTAACTAGCTCTAATAATGCCTTTGATTAAACCCTTTTGACCCATGATAGACAAGGTTAACTAAAGCATAAATCACAAACATTACAAGACATTATTTCGGGGCCGATTCTCTATCCCCAATGGAGTCGCCAGACAATAGGACACGGAAATAAACGACGCTGTTCCAGGCTCGCGGCCCAGTTGGGAGTACGGAGTAGTCCACAGGGGAACTAAATATGAGAAATAAAATGGAGTCGCCACCCAGTGTGAACTGGGAAATGATTTAAGGCCGCACTCAAAGTAAGTCGGAATAACGACAAGCACACAATCTCATGAACGCATTAAATTGATAAGTGCGGAAATATAAATAAGTAATAAGCATCCAAACATAAACATTGAAGAATTATTAATCTTCTAATATGGAAGAACTAACTAAATCATGCATGAAAATTACATACTATCTCTAATGAGTAATGGATGAACATAAGATTGGATGAAGTGAAATGTGTGTGTTTCTCAAGCGGTACGTGGAATTGTATCCCAAGTACAGACAGCACTACCATCCATTCGGATTTGGCTACGGAATTTATGTATGGGTTTACATCCGATATACCGCGAGAGATAACACAAAATCATTCATCCAATGGCCACAACATATATAAACCAACAATACGCATGCGAAGAAATAATAATACATAACAAAAAAAATGGGAATAAATAAAAAGGTGCCCTCAGGTCTAACCTCTTAAGTCGCCTCTTGGAAGTGTGTTACGCGGTTATCGGAAGGGTTTATGCTCCAGAACTTTTCTGATTTACTAGTTTGTTGTTTTCCTTCGTTGCCTCACTATTTTGGGCTGCTGTTTGCTCTGTTTTTGCTGCATTTTCTGGTCATTGTGTTTGGTTGTTGTTTGCGGTATTTGGGGTGCAGTTTGGGGACTGTTTGTCGGTAATTAAAGGGGTTTCGGGGTGTAGTTTATGTAGTAGTTCAAGGCAGTTTCTGGGCTATGTTTTACGATAATTACAAGGGCTATTTCTGCCTGTTTTTTGGTGATTACAGGGGCAGTTTTAGGCTGTGTGTTTTCGGTAATTACATGGGCAGTTTCTGGGCTGTATTTTTTTTATTACAGGGGCAATTTCTGGGCTGTATTTTCTGTAATTGAAGGGGTAGTTTGGGGTGCAGTTTCATGGTGGATGTACAGTTTTTCTGGATAGTTTTCGGTGGTGGTTTAGAGGCTATGTCTAGGCAGTTTCGGTGGTGGATTAAGGGGCTATGTCTAGGCAGTTTTCAGTGATGGTTTAGGTTGCTGATTTGCGGCAATGGAAGGGTGTTTTTAGGCTGCTGTTTTGCGATAATGGAGAGGGATTTTCTTTTTGTTGGGCGTGAATGTGCTAGGGGTGAAGGTTGGTTTACGTCTCTTTTATCGGATAAGATTAGGGTTTTCCTTGTACGGAAGGGAATGAATCATGCAATTATGGAGGATATCTTTAATTAGTGTATGACAAGGAAAAGATCTCTATAATTTAGGGAGGTGATTTGTTTCAGTTTAGGAAAATGATTTATGGGATTTGATTTGATTTCTTTAATTTAGGCATATGATTTGATTTGATTCTTTAATTCGGGAGGTGATTTGTTTAGATTTCAACATGTGATGAATGTGTTAATTATTATTTTAGAGGGGATTGATGGGCTTGGGCGTGTGATTGGAAGGCTTGGGCGTATGGTTGGGTTTTTTTGTGGGCTTGGTGTGATTGGAAGGGTCTATCTAGAGCGAAGCTGTTTTCATACCATCGGTAAAACACAACCTCCTATTACACTTGCATGAGTATCCAATACCCAAATATATGAGAACTATGCTGTTATGATCTCACATAACACGCACAAGAGTAATACTAGTCTTTTACGCATTTATCGATGTCCAATCTCGATAATACTCTAACTAGGGATATTTAATGATTTATCCTCCATGGACTGATACTGTCTCATATCATTCTCAATCCAGGAACAAATCATAAAGACCTCCTATCATTTATACATCTTGGTGATCGAATCACAAATAATAAGAGAGCAATCTCCTTTGTCACATAGTTAATTTGTACAACAACACTATGATATGTACAAATAGTGATGCTATGGGTCATAACTGTCCAACAATCTCCCACTTGGCCTATAGCCAGTCACTCTAGTGTCTAACACCCGAACTATGCACGGTTGGCTCAAACTGTTGAGGAAAGGCTTTCGTCAGTAGATTTCCGTGATTATCATCTGATGCGATTTATTCGATCATCACATCGCCATGAGGTATGATCCAAACGAATCAGATAAATAGTTGAAGTATATATCTGGATCGTTAATGAGACCATTAATTCTTTAGCTTGTGACGACGCCTAGCTCAGCTGCTAACTGAACTATATCTAATCTAATTAGATTTATTATCGACCCAGATGGCTTCCATTGCTGCCTCAGCTGCAGCAAATAACCCGTATTTGTTGTTTATATGGTAGTAGTATCTTACATGGAAGATTTCCAGCTCACTGTACCGTTATTCAAACTGTATAGTACCATTGTTTTTATCGGTTAGGAAACTTGCAGCAGTGATCCCAGTCACTTCAAGTTTTCCTTCTCCATTGTTTAAGACAGCATCCTTAGTTCTCTAAGATACTAACGGATGTTCTTAACATCAATCTAGTGACTATCACTTGGATTGGCCTGTTTGTGACTCCATATGCTCAAAGCGTATGAGACACCAGGTCTTGTACATTTTCAATGTACAAGTTCTCAGAGAGTATCAACAACTTTAAATCTATCCCAGTAGATTTTTATTCCTAGAATAAAGGTTGTTTCTCCCAAGAATTCTACAGAGAATTTTCATGAAAGCCAAGCTTTCACCGATTTTATTATGGGAATATCATTTCCAAGAAATGACATATCATTATTACTTATGACATCATTGTCAGTGCGCTTCCACTAACCTCCTTATATACATAAGAATCATTTTCGTTTTGAATTAAATCATACACCATTATGATTACATCAAAACGATAATTCCAAGAACCTAATGCTTGCTTCAATCCAAACATGGATCGAGTAACCTGTAAACCTTGTTTGCTATTTTTGGTACGACAAAACCGTCAGGATGTTGTAAACATCCTCCAAAAGGTTTCCTTTTCAAGAAAGCGATTTTCCCGTTCCGTTGCCATATTTCATAAATGAAACATGCAACATCAGCAAGCAATTTCCAAATGATTTAACATGGCAACAGATAAAAGGTTTCGTCATAATCAACACAATGTTGATAACGATACCTTTCCGCTACAAGCCTAGCTTAGTACATTGGTTTGTTGCCATCCATGTATGTCTTCCTTGAAGACTTATATAGTACCAATAGGCACAATGCCTTGTGGTACATCAACAAATATCCAAACTAAGTTGATATACATGGAATCCATTTTGGACTCATGGCACTTTGCCATAATAGGGAGTCGATACCTTGTATCACTTCCTCATGCGTAGTCAGTTCGTCTTCCTCAATGAGATTGACAACTTTATGAGGTGAGATCAGAAACCCATACCCCAGGCTATTTTTCTGACTTCTCCGATCTACGCGGTTCTTGTGTATTCGAAGATTACTGGTACAGTTTCATCCTTGATGAACTGTTTGTATTCCATTAAGGACTTGGTGCCTTGAACAGTATTACTGCAATTTTCATCGAGTTTTACTATCCTCCCACTTACCACTGCATATCGGTATTCCTCTTAGGAACCGCATGGCGAGCAACAATTACATTGTTCTCTTGTGAGATGTACAAGTACTATACTTTGGTTACCCTAGGTTAACCATTACATCAGGCACTTATCCTATTTGGGTTCTAGTTTGGTATCATCAAAACATATGCCCAGCATACCCAAATTATCAGGAATGAGAAACCCAGTTTCTTTCTCGTTCATATCTAATATGAATTATGTCTAACAGATTATTATGGAACCTTATTCAAAATAAGTATTGCACTGTTAATGCTTATCCTTTGAAGGAAATGGTAGCTCAGAGCGACTCATGATTAACCTTATCATGTCTAACAAAATTTGATTTCTTTGTTCGGACACACCGTCAAATTGACGTGTTGCGGGAGGAGTCCTTATTTGAAAGAATACTATACTCTTTCAAGTATTTAAGAAACATATTGCTTAAGTATTTTCCATTACGGTCTCACCATGACAGTTTAATACTTTAGCCGATCTGTTTGTCTATTTCGTGTCAAAACTTTAAAAGTTTCTGATCGTGTTTCAAAAGAAACACTTAACCATAACGCGATGCCACATCCGTAAAGGTCACGAAATATTCATATCCACCTCTAGCCTAGCTAGACATGGGCCTACTTGCTTCACTATGAACTAGTGCTAACAGATCGGTGGCATTTGCACTTTTACCAAGTAAAGGTGTTTTAGGCACTTTGCCCAATAAACTAGATCGTAGACTTTATTTGAATAGAATCAAATAGTCCTAGTACCCACTCTTCAAAAGTGTAGATATACGAGTCTTGTTTCATTATGTCCCAGACAAAAATGCCACAATATGTTTCTTCTGATCAAATCAGTTTGAGCTATTTGTTTGGCACGTTATATGTTTGAGATTTATTTATATTTAAAATATAAACACTTTTATTCACATCTAATGTGTTTATCTCAATATCATCTTTATATAATAAAAAACTTTAGTGTTCTAGAATCTAAAGGTAAATCCGCAACGGATTAAACACTGATATAAAGATAATGTTTCTAGTCAAACTAGTTATATTATAACAGTTTCCTAATTTAAGTATATACCAGAAGGGTGGTTCCTAAAATTAGGTATCTACGGTTAAAATAGCAACTTTCGTCCCGTTTCCAATTCGCAGATAAATCTAAACTGAAGTCAGTATCCTGCTCATAGCAGATTCTGAACATCAGCACATATTTATGTACCACACTAAGTATTTAAAATCCAATTTCAACACTAGTAGTGAACATAATTTTGACAAACATATTTGAAGTCAGAGCCTTGCCCGTCTTCAATTCCTTCATGTCTGCCTTGTCCATACAGCAGTCACGCTTCAGTGACTTCGTTTGCCACAGTTTAAGCAGACATCTTGGGATATGTCCTTTATCTTCCTATAAGATAATAATGATTTTGCCTTTGCCCTTTTCACATTCTAGAAGCCTTGGCCTAGCCTTGGATTTCTTGAATATCGTAGTAAGGTGCGCCTTGCGCTACTTGTCTAATTGCAAAGTTTGACTTTATCTCCTTGAGAATAGTCATTAACTCTCCAAGAGTTATTATTATAATTTAGTACTTCTAAAATCTAAGCATAGATTTATGAAGATCCTTCAATTTCCATATCATACTTTAAAAATCTAATCCTTAGTTCTGATTAAGAAATTAAGGAGTCTACTGCGACAAGCTTAATGGATTAAGCACTTAAGTTATCATCACCATGAATCTTCCGAAGATCATGCTCTACTTATTTTCTTAACTCCAGGCTTAGGCCTAAGATGTTATTTTATCAAGTAAAATAATTTCTTAGTTTTCAGGACTATCCTGAAATAATTCCCAATTTGAAAATTAAAGTCGTTTAAACACATTCCCCTAGGATTATGTTTTAAACACCAATATTTCAATTTTTCTTGATTCTAATAGTCCAACTATTTATTCAACGATTATAGGTACTATTCATTATAATGATTACAATAGTCCAACTATTTAATCAACTATAATTCTAATTTATTAAATTCAATTATATTGATTACTATAATCCAATTATAAAATCAACTATTTATTGAATTAGTTTGAATACAGTCCAATTTTTTTTAAAACAACGACTTAAATTAATTTATTTGACGAATGATATTTGAATGAGCACGTATGGCAAGTCATTAAACGAATATTGCAATTCTAATACTTGCCTTTCACTATTTTTCGGTGAGCCTCTAACCCTCTGTCGAGTACTCGGGAAACCGTGTTTCCTAGTGGGCTAGGATCCCGTTAAATAGCACACAATCTTGACTTTGGCCAACAAATTGTATGATAATTAACTAGGTAGATCTCTAAGGTCAATTGGATCCAATCCAATTCCTAGATCTGGTAGGGGGACATCCAATTCCGAAACATATATCTCATATATGCCAATATATCCAATATATTACCTAATCTTTTTCCTCTGAATCAACTAAGCCTTGGCTTTGGCACAACAAACTTAGTGATCCCAGTTAAGCGCGACCATTGACAATGGAAAGCTTCGTAATCATTGTCGATGGACAAGAAGTGGTCTTGACTTTGGCCAACAAATCATAACTTGGACAAGACACCAATATGGAACAAAGCTCTCGTCATTCAAACACATCCTCGACGGAAAAAGGCCTTAACTTTGGCCAACAAGCCAATGCCAATCTCGGATCTTGAGTAAGAATCACTCAATGGAAGGAAAAACGCTTAATATTTTGTGAGGGTTTTTCGCATGCAAATTGGCAACCAATTTATTATCTTGTTAAGGTCTCATCATCATACACCCTTAAACATGCATTCTAAACACATAATAAAGTGCGTATAATAAAATAATAATGATATGCGGATTGATATTTAAACATTGTTTCTAGAACAAATCTCTCACTTTTCTCTCTCCCGTTAGCACAAGTACTTACTTCTACCAGTTACACTACACTTCTAAAGAAACCTCATTTACATTGAGGGGAATACGTGAGAAGAGAAATATAAAGAGTATGGAGGTAATAGGCTGGACACGCAGGTCCAATTTAATAAATTTCAATTTTATTACAACAATTTCTAAAATTGCCCCACCCATCTAATATCCATATGATATACATTATTCATGCATCGCAATCATGTATTCACACAAGCATGTTATCAATCAATCTAATCAAATTAATTAATCTGATAATTAAAGACCATTCAATGTTCAAACAACGATTTGATTTTGTGCGAGTCAAACTCGTTTTGCGAATAAGTACTCAAAGTACGAATTCACGAATTAAATTAAACTACATAATTAAATCCAATTCAATTTGTATTTAATACTAATTCGCTTATTTAATTCCAAATTAAATATTACACTTTATTAACGAACCTTTACGATTTAAATTCCAAATTTAATCGTTACGGGTCTCAAAGCCCGATTAACGTCCAACGTCAATTTAATTAAAGTCCAATGGGCTTTCAATTAATTTCTTAAGGCGTGGACTTTTGGTCAACTCGGGTCAAACCCAATAACCAAAACCCAATCCGGGAATTACCCCATAAGCCTAGAAATCAATTTAGGCCCAATTAAAGTTAAAGGTCCACTAGTCGCATTGGACTTTACGGAAATGGTTTTGGGCCCAATTGGATCCAATCAATTTAGCCTAAACCTAACTTACTACAACCAAGCCCAATAACAACATAACAAGCCCAAATCCAATTTTAAGCCCAATTTAATTAAACCATAAAAAAATCCAATTTCATAATTTAATTAAACAAAGTGCATTACACAATTAATTACCCAATTAACATTTCTAAAACATCAATTAGCCTAATTAATCATGCTCATTAACAACAAAACATGTCCAACATATTTCATCAAAAATCAAACCCATTTTACATGCTTATTTAGTCACGGCCATTTAGGGTTTTCCAAATCGATTCTGAATTCAATCCAATTAAATCCTAAATCAACATTCCCAACATGATTCCAACTCATCCAATGATAAAAATCAAAAAAATACCATGACTTAGGGCGCAATTATACATTCGGCCAAGCTAATGCAATTGGGAAAATTTGATCCAACCCAATATTCATCAAATTGATCATGCATAACACCATGTTATCATCATTCAAGCATATATCAACAATCAATTTCATCAAAACATGCTCAAATCAATTTTACCCAAATTTTACCCTTAAAAGTTTAATGCTCAAAATGGCTCGGATACCATTGTTGGGTTTCTATTAAGTCCTAAGGATCATTTATAAGCAATGAAACATATGTGAATACATAAAGGAGAATGGCGGAATCATACTCACTTTGATTGGATTGGATGCTATGAAGAACAAAACTTTTATGCCCTTTGAGTGAAGCTCACGGCCATGGTGTTCTTTGTCCTCCATCTTCATCTTCAAGCTCCAAGCTTTATCAATGGTGATTCCAAGCTCAAATGTGGGTTTCCCTATCACCTTGTATACCTTTAATGTGTGCTAGCACCTTGAAGACTTTCCACAAATCTTCATCTTTCTTCTAATGGTTCTTGGCCAAGCCTTGAAATGGTGAAGAAATTGTTTCAAAAACCAAAAGGGGAGAGGGAGTATTTGGCCTCATGGCCGAATACCAAAAAGGGGGAGAGAGAGATAATGGTTTCATTTTGTGTATATGTTAATTTATTTCAAAAAAACAATTAAAATAAATTCCAAATTCAACTTTCGAAAAGTCAAAAAAGCAAAAAAGCATTAAAGCTTTCCATCATCACACATCACTATTCATATCACATCTATTACTATTCATGACAAGTTGTCAAGTCACTCAAAGTGACTAGACATCACATCAATCAAGTTGTCAAGTCACATCACTCAAAGTGACAAGTGATTTGAATCTTGAAGTGACTAGCGATTTGACGCTTGATTGACTTGCGTGCCGCACTCGAATTTGAAATGCGAATGCGCTCGTAAAATAATCCCGGGCTCGGGTTCGCTAATTCCAAATTAATGAATTTCCGTCGTGACGTAATTAAATCTAATTTAATTAAATAATTATGCCAAGCATAATTACTATTCACGTCGCTAACGAATTAATTCTAAATTAATTCGTTCGCCCGAATTCAAATCTAATTTTAATTCCGCGTCGAAATCCAATTTTTTAATATATCGAATATATTAATTTACCGATTAATTTCAAATTAATCGTTCTCTTTCTTTAAATGATATTTTATCCTTGATAAATATCTCCGTAATTAATCCCAGATTAATTTTCTCTCTCTCTTCAAATTAATCCCAGATTAATTAAAGTGTGAGTCATACGTCATCGATGAATCTTCGGGAAGCGACCCATGAGATCCCCAGATATGTTGGCAGTAAATACGGTTATCGGACTATCCAATACGTACGTACCAAGTACTACATTTTACCAATTTACAAGACAGGGTTGGCTTCTAGTAAAGCGTCATGCCTACCCAATTCTCCAGAAACATGCTTACAGAATAAGTGATCTATATCAGGTGTAGTATATATAGTATTGTGCATGTCGATCAGTATCGGACTGTCACGTGCTAGGCCTGGGGTTGGAGCCGTGTCTGCCCCGTACGAAGCAAATGTCGGATGTCTGGTAACTAGTCTCTATAATCGGATATACATGACCTAGTCATAATATCCCTATAGCGGCAGCATTTAAGAGTACTAATACCGTATCCTACGTGACATCATCTCCACTATGACTGGAGTGATACTTCCGTCTTGACATCACACCCAATATACTACGATTCTCAATATACCCAGCAGAGGCATACACAGAATCGGTTAAAGCCCTGGACGACCAAAACCAAAGTATATTGATTGTCGCAAGTATTAGCGGTGCAAGTCTCAGGTTAAGACCAAATACACCTACCCTGATTTCGGATTTCCATAGACCACATAGTCATACTACCAATGGAACTCCGAAGGGGTCTATCCAGAGCGAAACTGTTTTCGTACCATCGATAAAACACAACCTCCTATTAATCCATGAACTAGAATACTTCTCTTATAAGAAAATATTATCTGAGGGAGTGGCGATTCTCTGTTGTATCTTTACAAACTTCATGTGTTTCAACAAATGACCCAATCATACCCTTATGACTGGATATTTTGAACTGGGGAATGAGAATGTCAAATTTATTTGATCCACACATAAGATTGTAAAGACCTCAAGTCTAAGGACTAGTCATATAATCGATACATGAAAGTTCTCACAGACACATGGGATAAACACTCCATATGAAAACTTTTGGCGGTCAGTTCGATGGACACGAGCAACTCATGCATCCATGTGATACACCAAGCGGACGGATCTCCGCTAGTAGCTTATGAGATCGGCTACCCCACTTAAGGGCAGATCATATCATCATGCTAGTCTCTCCACTTTGTGAACGCCCAGATTATTCACAAAACTATGACTAAGAACATTTAAGAGTAATGATTCTCATAAGGCGTGGAAGCCATTATCTTATTACTCCAAGGGCTTTATTACAGTGTTGATGATTCATATAAGTTATGTAAGACATGTATAATAAAGATTGTCATTTTATTAATTAATGAAAATATTACAAATACATGTACACATAGCCCATCCACAAGTTGGGTATAGGGCATATCCCTAACAATCTCCCATTTTCACTATAGCCAACTAGTATGAATCTGGACACCATAATCTCGGGTGTGCCTATCATGCTTTTGTTGAGTCAGCCTTTTAGTCTGAGAATCTGTAAGATTATCTTCTGTGGGCATTTTCTCTATAATAACTTTTTTTCTCTCAACAATCTCCCTGTTGAGATGAAATCACCTGAGTACATGCTTGGATTTCTAGTGGGACCTTGGTTCCTTTGATTAAGCAATGGCGCCCGTGTTGTCACAGTACATCGTGATGTCATTCTTTATCACGGGAAGCACTTCTAGTTCCGTGATGAACTTCTTTATCCAGACTGCTTCTTTAGCTGCCTCAGATGTTGTAATTGTTGGACAATTATGACCCATAGCGTCACTATATGTACAGATCATGGTGTTGTTGTACAAATAACTATGTGACAATGAGATTGCACTCTTATCATTTGTGATTAGATCACCTAGATGTATAAATGATAGGAGGTCCTTATGATTAGTTCCTAGATTGAGATGATATGAGACAGTATCAGTCCTCGAAGGATTAATCATTAAATATCCCTAGTCGTAGTATTATCGAGACTTGACATCGATAATGCGGAATAGACTAGTATTGCACTTGTACGAGTTGTGAGGGCACAATAGCATAGTTCTCATATATATGGGTATTGGATACTCATGCAAGTGTAATAAGAGGTTGTGTTTACCGATGGTATGGAAACAGCTTCACTCTGGATAGACCCCTCAGAATTCCATTGGTAGTATGGCTATATGTCTATGGAAGTCCGAAATCATGGTAGGTGTATTTGGTCTTAACCTGAGACTTGCACCGCTAATACTTGTGACAATCAATATGCTTTGGTTTTGGTCGTCCAGGGCTTTAACAGGTTCTGTGTACGCCTCTGCTGGGTGTATTGAGAATCGTAGTGTATTGGGTGTGATGTCAAGACGGAAGTATCACTCCAGTCATAGTGGAGATGATGTCACGTAGGATACGGTACTGGTGCTCTTAAGTACTGCAGTCATCAAGATGATATGACTAGGTCATGTTCATCCGATTATAGAGATTAGTTACCAGACATCCGACATGTGCTTCGTACGGGGCAGACACAATACCAGCCCCAAGCCTAGCACGTGCCACCTGATACTGGATCTCAATACGTAATACTACGTATACTACACCTGACATAGATTATATATTCTAGTAAGAATATTTCTGGAGAATTGGGTAGGCACGGTGCTTTGCTAGAAGCCAACCATGTCTTGTAAATCAGTAAGCACGTGGTACGAGGTACGCACGTATTTGGATAATTCGATAACCGTATTTACTTCCAACTTATCCAGGGGTCTCTTGGGTCGCTTCCCAAAGATTCACCGATTACAGTTGATTTAATTAGAATTAATTGGGATTAATTAAGAGAGAGAAAATTAATCTGGGATTAATTAAGGTATTATTTAATCTGGGATTAAATGTGTTCGGAAGAGAGAGAACGTGATTAATTTGGAATTAATCGGTAGAATAAATTTAATAGTTAAATTTGATTTTTCTATTTAATTTATTCATTTGGGCTAAAATTAATATATCGGATATATTAATATGAATTGGATTTCATTACAAAATTAAAGTCGGACTTTAATACGGACGATCGAATTAATTTAGAATTAATTCGGAAACGACGTTCGTAATATATTTACGAGGCATCGTTATTTAATTAAATTAGATTTATTTATTTAGCGACGAAAGTTCGTTTAATCGGATTAAACGGAACCGAGCCGCGGCAAATGTTCGTAGAGACATTTGAATTTTGAATTCAAATGTGGGGCCCACTTAATGTGGTAGTTGGGAGGGTAGTTGGCATTTATGCCAAGCCACCCACCATCCAACTACCTTGGAATGGTTTGGTGAAACCATTACCCAACTACCTTGTTTAGGTAAAAGGGTAAATTACTTTTACCAACCTAAAACTCTTCTCTCTCTCTCTCTCATGGTGTTATTCATCCACTTGAACAAAATGGAAACCCTAAATCCTCTCCATGGGCGTGAATGGCCTTCTTTTTCTTTTGATTTTGTTGCAATTTCAAAGGAGCTAGCACTTCACAAATCAACAAAGGTGATAGGGGGAAACCACTTCAAGAGTTGGAATCATCAACAAAGCTTGGATCTTGGAGATCTTCTCAAAATTTTAAAGCTCAAATCCGTTCATTGTAAGTATTCTGCAACTTAATTTGAGTTTATGAACACCTTTTCATGCTTATTAGATCATTGGCATGTTCTAGGAACACTAACAATGGTATCAGAGCCAATTTTAAGCATGAAAATTTTAGGGTTCATAAGACTAAAATTTGGGCTTTTGTGTTTTGAGCATGATTCCTTCAAATTGATGCTTTGAGCATGCTTAGATTAGGTTAACTTAGAGTTATGCATGATTAGATTTGAAACAAATCAAATGAATCAAAAGTTAATAAATCCCTAGCTTGGCCGAAACTAGCAGTGAATAGTGCTACAATTTTTTGATTTTTGTAACATGAAAAAATATGTTTAAATGCATGTTTAAATGTTGATTGTTGGTTTGATTGGATTGGAATCAAAGTCAATAATGTTTATATTAAAATCAAAGAGCATGTTGAGCATGAAATGATGAATTTTGAATTCAATTTGTGTTGAGCATGAAATGATGTGTTTTGGCTTCAATTTATGTTGTGCATGAATTGATGGATTAAGCATGATTAATTAAGTTAATTGGTATTTTGGAAAATATTGAGTTAATTAATTAATCATGGCTAATACACTTTAATTAAAATAATTGTGATATTTGGAATATTATAATTATGTTAATAAGCCTTTAATTATTAATTGGGCTAAAAGTGTGTTTGGGGCTTAATGGGCTTGGTTTGACTAAGTTTGGTTTTGGACTTTTGGATTGGATCCAATTCGGCCCAAAACCAATTCCATAAAGTCCAAATACATCACTTAGCCCTTTAAAGAATTTAATTGGGCCTAATGGGACTAAATTAATTTGTTGGCAATAGGGTGATTCCTATTGGGCCTTGGCATTTTGGGTTTGATCCATTATGGCCAAAGCCCATGCCTTAAGAATTAATTAAAAGCCCATTGGACTTTAATTAAAATGACATTGGATGTTATTGGGCCTTTAAGACCCATTAAGATTGGATTTGGAATCCAAGTCTTTAAGGCTTATAAGTAACTGTAAATATTTAATTTAGAATTAAATTGGAATTAGTATTGAATACAAATAATTGGATTTAAAGTTGTAGTTCAATATAATTCAAGAATACTTACTTTGAGTATTATTCTTAACGAGTTTGACTCGCGCAAATCAAATCGTTGTTTGAACATTGGATGATCATTAATTCAAAGATTAATTAATTAGATTAGATTGATTGAATAACATGATTTGTATGAATACATGAATGTGTTGTATGAATAATATATATCGGATGGATATTAGAAGGGCAAGGGCAATTTTGGAAATTGTAATAATTTAGAATTTATTAAATTGGACCTGCATGTCCAGCCTTTTATCTCTTACTCTTTGTAATTCTCTTCTCACCAATTCCCCTCAATGTAAATGAGGTTTCTTTATTGTATTATGTTATTGGGTAGAAGTTAGAATAGTTCTAGCCGGGGAGAGGAAATTGAGTGATTTGTTCTATGAATAATTTGTGAGATATCCATCTGAATATTATTATTAATTTATTTATTTATCATGCCTTATTATGCTTTTAGAATGCATGCTTAAGGGTGTATGATGAGACCTAATCAAAGATAATAAATTGGTTCCCAATTTGCACGCGAAAAACCCTCAAAAACATATTAAGCGTTTTTCCTTCCGTTGAGTGATTCTTACTCAAGATCCAAAGTTGGCATTGGTTTGTTGGCCAAAGTTAAGACCTTTGTCAATTGCGGATGTGTTTGAATCATGAGAGTTTTGTTCCATATCGGTGTCTTGTCCAAGTAGTGATTTGTTGGCCAAAGTCAAGATCACTTCTTGTCCATCAATATTGATTATGAAGCTTTCCATGTCAATGGGTCCCGCTTAACTGGAATCATTAAGCTTGTTGTGCCAAAGCCAAGGCTTAGTTGATTCAGAGGAAAAAGGTTAGGAAAATATATTGGATATATTGGCATATATAAGATATATGTTTCGGAATTGGATGTCCACCTATATGGATCTAGGAATTGGATTAGATCCAATTGATCTTAGAGATCTACCTAGTTAAGTATCATACAATTGTTGGCCAAAGTCAAGATTGTGTGTTATTTAACGGGATCCTAGCCCACTAGGAAACTAGGTTTCCCGAGTACTGACAGAGGGATAGAGGCTCTCCGAAAAATAGTGGGAGGCAAGAATTGAATTTGCAATATTCTTTATAACTTGCCATACGTGCTCATATCAAACACTCGTCAAATAAATTAAAGTATTAGTTGGACTAATATTTAATAGTTGTTTTAATTAAACAGTTGGACTGTATTCAAACTACTTCATTTATAGTTGATTATATAATTGGATTATAGTAATCAATAGATTTGAATTTTACCTTTCATTTATAGTTGATTATATAATTGGATTATAGTAATCAATAAATTTGAATATTACAGATCATTTATAGTTGATTATATAATTTGATTAAAGTAATCAATATACATTTGATTTTAACCAATAAAATTATAATTATTTATATAGTTAGACTATAGTAATCATTACATAAATTGTACCTAAATCGTTAATTAAACAGTTGGACTATTAGAATCAAGATTAAATCTGGAAGATTAGTGTTTAAAACATAATCCATAGGAAAATGTGTTTAAAAGACTTTAATGTTTACGATTAATTTTTCAAAATGGGAATAAAATTCAGGATGGTCCTGGAAACTAATAAGTTACTTTAATGATAAAAATAACATATTAGGCCTAAGCTCAGAGTTAGCAAATAGTAGAGCATGATCTTTCGAAGATTCATTGTGATGATAACTTAGTGCTTAATCAATATACTTGTCAATAAGACTCCTTAATTTCCTAATCAGAACTAAGGATTAGATCCTTAAAGTATGATGAAGAAATTGAAGGATCTTCATAGATCTATTTTTAGATCTTAGAAGTATTAAATTGCAATTAATAACTCTTGGAGATAAAGTCAAAGTTTGCAATAAGACAAGTAGCGCAAGGCGCACCCTACTTCGATATTCTAGAAGGCCAAGGCTTGGCCAAAGGCTTCTGAGTTGTAGAAAAGGGCAAAGGCAAGATCTTCTAGGAAGATAAAGGACATATCCAAGATGTCTGCTTAAACTGTGGCAAACGGGGTCACTGAACCGTGAGTGCTATATGGGCAAGGCAGACATGAAGGAATTGAAGACGGGCAAGCCTCTGACTTCAAATATGTTTGTTATAAACATGTTCATAATAGTATTAAAATGGATTTTAGATACTAAAAGTGGTACATAAATATATGTACTGATGTGCAGAATCTGCTTTGAGCAGGATACTGACTTCAGATTGAGATTAATCTACGAATAGGAAACAGGACGAAAGTTGTTGTTTTTCCGTAGATACCTAAGTTTAGGAACTACCTTTCAGGTATGTACTTAAATTAGGAAACTGTTATAATGTAACTAGTTTGACTAGAAACATTATCTCTATATCGAGTATAACTCGTTGCGAGTATAACCTTTATATTCTAGAACACTAAAGTGTTTTATTATATAAAGATGATATTGAGATAAACACATTGGATGTGAATAACAGAATTTATATTTTGAATATAAATAAATCTCAAACATATGAATGAACAAACTAATAGCTTAAACTGATTTGATCAGAAGAAACTTTATTGTGGCATTGTAGTCTGGGACACAATTAAACAAGACTCATATATCTGCACTTTTGAAGAGTGGGTACTAGTACGGATTTGATTCTATTCAAATGATGTCTACGAATCTAGTTTATTAGTTAAAGTATCTAAAACACTATTTACTTGGTAAAAGTATAAGTGCCATCAATATGTTAGCCCTTGTTCATAGTGACGTAAGTGGGCCCATATCTAGCAAGGCTAGAGGTGGATATGAATATTTCGTGACCTTTACGGATGTGGCATCGCGTTATGGTTATGTGTTTCTTTAGAATCACAAATCGGAAATTTTTAGAGTTTTGACACGAAATGGACAAATAGATCGGCTAAAGTATTTATACCATCACGGTTAGACCATGATGAAAATATTTAAAGCAATATATTTCTCAAATTACTTGAAAGGGTATAGTATTCTTTCAATAAGGACTCCTCCTGGAACACGTCAATTTGACGGTGTGTCCGAACGGAGAAACCGAATTTTGTTAGGCATGATAAGGTTTATCATGAGTCTCTCTGAGCTACCATTTTCCTTCATAGGATAAGCATTAACAGTGCAATACTTATTTTGAATAAGGTTCAATGAGAGTCTGTTTGACAGATTTCATATTAGATATGAACAGGAAAGAAACAGGGTTTTTTCATTCCTGATGATTTGGGAATGATGGGCATACATTTGAATTATACCGAACTAGAACCCAAATTAGATAAGTGTCAATTGTAGGTTATCCTAGGGAAACCAAAGTATAGTACTTATATAACTCACTTGAGAACAATGTAATTATTGCTCACCATGCGGTTTTCCTAAGAGGAATACCGATATGCAGTGGTAAGTGGGAGGATAGTAAAACTCGATAAATCGGAGTAATACTATTCAAGGTACCAAGTCCGAAATGGAACACAAACAGTTCATCAAGGATGAAACTGTACCAGTAATCTTCTAATACACAAGAACCGCGTAGAACCGAAAGAGTCAGAAAACAACCTGGGGTATGGGTTTCTGATCTCACCTCATAAAGATGTCTATCTTTTTGAGGTATACCAACTGACTACGTATGAGGTAGTGATACAAGGTATCGACTCCCTATTATGGCAAAGTGCCATATGAATCCGAAATGGATTCCATGTATATCAACTGTGTTTAGAATACTAGTTGATGTACCGCAAGGCATTGTGCCTACTGGTACTAATAAGTCTTCAAGGAAGACGTACATGGATGGTAACATAACAACGTACAAAGCTAGGCTTGTAGCGAAAAGGTATCGTTATCAACATGTGTTGATACTATTCAACCTTTAAACTCTTGCCATGGTAAATCCATTGGATAATGCTTGCTAAAGCTGCATGTTTCATTTATGAAATTGTTGAGTTCTAATTTAGGTCCCAAAATCCACAATATCAAGCACAAAAAACGCAATGAATACATCAAGGAGTAAGCGGAATACATACTCACATTGATGGGTTTGATGATGTGAAAATGAAGGTACAAGCCTTCAAGCTCCCTCCACATGCTCGCCCAAGGGCTTCTCCTTGCTATGGAATGCTCGGTTTTGGTGGTGGGTCTCCTCCAAATTCGGCCATGGATGTCCTCCATTAAAGCTCCAAGCTTTGAGATTCCAAGCTCAAAATTCGTTTCCCTATCACCTATGTAAAACCCAAGGTGTGTGCTAGCACTACTCATCTTCATTTTCTTCTCAAAAATTCGGTCAAACCAGAAGATTTTGTGAAGAAAGAAATCGGCTTGATGCCGTGAGAAGAGGAAGGAGAAAAGAGAGGGAAAAGAGAAGTGCGTGAGAGTGGTGGTTGAGAGAGAGAAAAATGATTTTAGTTTATATATTTATTTTATTCTCCAAAAACAAAAACAATATTAAATCATTTTCATATATATCAAAAGTCAAAAAGCAAAAGTCTATTAATGCTTTTCAATCACTTCACATCACTATTCAACATCACATCTATACACTTTAATAAAGTGACATGTCATATCACATCACTCAAAGTGACAAGTGATTTGATGATTGATGCGACTAGTGATTTGACGCTTGATGTGACTTGCGTGCCGCGCTCGGATTCAAATACGAATGCGCTCGCAATCACTCTCGGGCTCGGGTTCGCTAATTCCAAATTAACGAATTTTCCGTCGCGTCGTAATTAAATGATTACGCCTAGCGAAATCACTATTCACGTCGCTAACGAATTAATTCTAAATTAATTCGTTCGCCCGAATTAAAATCCAATTTAATTCCGCGTCGAAATCCAATTTCATATAATATATCGGATATATTATTTTATCGATTAATTCCAAATTAATCGTTCTCTCTCTTAATAATATTTTATCCCAGATAAAATATCTCCGTAATTAATCCCAGATTATTTTCTCTCTCATCGAATTAATCCCAGATTAATTTTCTCTCTCTTCTAATTAATCCCAGATTAATTAAAGTGCGAGTCATACATCATCGGTGAATCTTTGGGAAGCGACCCATGAGATCTCCGGATATGTTGGCAGTAAATACGGTCGTCGGACTATCCGAACACGTAAGTACCTCGTACTACGTTTATACCGATTTACAAGACAATGTTGGCTTCTAGCAAAGCGCCATGTCTACCCAATTCTCCAGAAATATTCTTACAGGAATATATAGATCTGTATCAAGCGTAGTATACCGTAGTATTATGTATTTCTGTCCAGTATCGGATGATCATGTGCTAGGCCTAGGGCTGGAATTGTGTCTGCCACGTACGAAGCACATATCAGATGTCTGGTAACTAGTCTCTATAATCGGATAAACATGACCTAGTCATAATATCCCGATAGCTCGAGCATTTAAGAGAACGAGTTTCCGTATCCTACGTGACCGTCATCTCCACTATGACTGGAGTGATACTTCCGTCTTGACATCACACCCAACACACTACGATTCTCAATATACCCAGTATCGGCGTACGCACGCAGAACCGGTTAAAGCCCTGGACGACCTCAACTAAAGTACATTGATTGTCGCAAGTGTTAGCGGTGCAAGTCTCAGGTTAAGACCAAATACACCTACCCTGATTGCAGACTCCCATAGACACATAGTCATACTACCAATGGGATTCCGCGGGGGTCAATCCAGAGCGAAGCTGTTTCCCGTACCATCGGTGAAACACAACCTCCTATTACACTTGCATGAGTATCCAATACCCAAATATATGAGAACTATGTCGTTGTGCCCTCACAAACGCGCACAAGTGTAATACTAGTCTTTTACGTATTTATCGATGTCCAATCTCGATAATACTCTGACTAGGGATATTTAATGATTTATCCTTGTGGACTGATACTGTCTCATATCATTCTCCGTCCAGGAACAAATCATAGGGACCTCTCATCACTTATATATCTAGGTGATCTAATCACAAATGATAAGAGTGCAATCTCCTTTATTACATAGTTAATTTGTACAACAACACACCGTGATCTGTACAAATAGTGACGCTATGGGTCATAATTGTCCAACAATCTCCCACTTGGCCTATAGCCAGTCACTCGAGTGTCTGACACCCGAACTATGTACGGTTGGCTCAAACTGCTGAGAAAAGCTTTCGTCAGCGGATTTGCATGATTATCATCTTGATGCGATTTATTCGATCATCACATCGCCACGATGTATGATCCGAACGAATCAGATGAATATGTAAGTATGTATCTGGATCGTTGATGAGACCATTAATTCTTTAGCCTGTGCTGATGCCTAGCTCAGCTGCTAACAGAACTATATCTAATCTAATTAGATATGTATCGACCCAAATGACTTCTATTGCTGCCTCAGCTGCTGCAATTAACCCGCATTTGTTGTTTATTCGGTAACAGTATCTTGCTTGGAAGATTCCAGCTCACTGCACCGTTATTAAAACTGTATAGTACCGTTTGCGACTTTTAGTCGTCTTTATCGGTTATAGGAAACTTGCTACAGTGATCCCAGTCACTTCAAGTTCTCTTTCTCCATAGACTAAGACAGCATCCTTAGTTCTCTAAGATACTAACGGATGTTCCTAACATCAATCCAGTGACTATCACTCGGATTAGCCTGTTGTGAATCCATATGCTCAAAGCGTATGATACACCAGGTCTTGTACATTTTTCAATGTACAGTTCCACGGAGAGTATTTCGAAAGCCAAGCTCTCGCCGACATTTATTTTATGGGAATATCATTTCCAAGAAATGACATATTATCATTATTTTATAGGACAGACACTGTCAGTGCGCTCCCACTAACCCTCTTATTTACACAAGAATTACTTTTCATTTTGAATTAAATCATACACCATTATGATTGCATCAAAATGATAATTCCAAGAACTTATGCTCGCGTCAGCAAGCATTATCCAAATGGATTACCGTGGCAATAGGTAAAAGGTTGAATCGTAATCAACACAATGTCGATAACGATACATTTCCGTTAAAAGCCTAGCTTTATACGTTGGTATGTTGCCATCCATGTACGTCTTCCTTGAAGACTTATAGTACCAGTAGGCACAATGCCTTGTGGTACATCAACTAGTATCCAAACTGGTTGATATACATGGAATCCATTTCGGATTATATAGCACTTTGCCATAATAAGGGAGTCGATACCTAGTATCACTTCCTTATACGTAGCCAGTTGGTATTCCTCAATAAGATAGACATCTTTATGAGGTGAGATCAGAAACCCATACCCCAGGTTATTTCTGACTCTCTCCGATCAACGTGTTCTTGTGTATTCGAAGATTAATGGTCATAGTTGCATCCTTGATGAACTATTCATGTTCCATTAGATTCGGTGCCTTGAACAGTATTACTCCGATTTTCATCGAGTTATACTATCCTCCCACTTACCACTGCATATCGGTATTCCTCTTAGAAAAACCGCATGGTGAGCAACAATCTAATTGTTCTCATGTGAGGTGTATAAGTACAATACTTATGGTATCCCTAGGATGACCTACAATTGGCACTTATCCTATTTGGGTTTTAGTTTGGTATCATCCAAACATATGCCAAGCATACCCAAATGGTCAGGAATGAGAAACCCGGTTTCTTTCCCGTTCATATCTAATATGATATCTGTCAAACAGATTATTATGGAACCTTATTCAAAATAAGTTCTTGCACTGTTTAAAGCTTATCCGTTGAAGGAAATGGTAGCTCAGAGCGACTCGTGATTAACCTTATTGTGTCTAACAAAATTCGGTTAATCCTGTTCGGACACACCGTCAAAATGACGTGTTCCGGGAGGAGTCCTCATTGAAAGAATACTATACTCTTTCAAGTATACGAGAAACTTACTGCTTAAGTATTTTCATTACAGTCTTACCGTGACGGTTTAATACTTTAGCTGATCTGTTTGTCTATTTCGTGTCGAAACTGTGTGAAAGTTTCCGATTTGTGTTTCAAAAGAAACACACAACCAACGCGATGCCACATCCGTACAGGTCACGAAATATTCATATCCATCTCTAGCCTAGCTAGACATGGACCCACTTGCTTCACTATGAACTAGGGCTAACAGATCAGTGGCATTTACACTTTTACCAAGTAAATAGTGTTATAGGCACTTTGCCCAATAAACTAGATTCGTAGACTTTATTTGAATGGAATCAAATTAGTCCTAGTATCCACTCTTCGAAAGTGTGGATATACGAGTCTTGTTTGATTGTGTCCCAGACAACAATGCCACAATTAGTTTCTTAACTGATCAAATCAGTTTGAGCTATTTATTTGTCATGTTATGTATTTGAGATATTATTTATATTCAAAATATAAATACTGTTATTCACATCTAATGTGTTTATCTCAATATCATCTTTATATAATAAAACACTTTAGTGTTCTAGAATATAAAGGTACACCCGCAGGGGGGGTTATACGCGATATAGAGATAATGTTTCTAGTCAAACTAGTTACATTATAACAGTTTCTAAATTTAAGTACTAACCCGAAGGCAGTTCCTAAATTCAGATATCTACGGTTAAAACAGCGACTATCGTCCCGTTTTCTATTCGCAGATAAATCTCAGTTGAAGTCAGTATCCTGTTCAAAACAGATTCTGAACAACAGTACATATTTATGTATCACTCTAAGTATTTAAAATCCAATTTCAATACTAGTTGTGAACATAATTATGACAAACATATTTGAAGTAAGAGCCTTGCTCGTCTTCAATTCCTTCTTTGGATTTGTCCTATTATCTTCCTAGAAGACCTAATCCTTAATTCTGATTCAGAAATTAGGGAGTCTACTTCGACAAGCTTAATGGATTAAGCGCTAAAGTTATCATTATATGAATATTCCAAATTTCATATTCCACTTATTTGCTTAACTCCGGGCTTTAGGCATAATTCATTATTTTATCAAATAAAATAACTTATTAATTCCAAGACCATCTTGAAATTATTCCCAATTTGAAAATTAAAGTCGTTTAAATACATTTTCACCCAGGATTATGTTTAAAACACTAATCTTTCATTTTATCTTGATTCTAATAGTCCAACTATTTAATCAACGATTTGTGGTACTATTGATTATAATGATTATAATAGTCCAACTATATAATCAATATAATTTAAATTAATTAACCTCAATTACATTGATTACTATAATCCAATTATAAAATCAACTGTAAACTGAAATTAATTAATTCAAATATATTGATTAATATAATCCAATTATATATAATCAACTATAATACAGTCCAACTGTATATTAAAACAACAATTTAAATATTAGTCCAACTAACATTTAATCTAACGACGAAATAATTTGAATGAGCGCGTATGGCGAGTAATTGAACGAGTATTGCTAATTCAATTCTTGCCTCCCACTATTTTTCGGCGAGCCTCTAACCCTCTGTCGAGTACTCGGAAAACCGTGTTTCCTAGTGGGCTAAGATCCCGTTAAATATCACACAATCTTGACTTTGGCCAACAAATTGTATGATAATTAACTAGGTAGATCTCTAAGATCAATTGGATCCAATCCAATTCCTAGATCCGGTAGGAGGACGTCCAAGTCCGAAAATATATCTTATATATGCCAATACATCCAATGTATTACCTAACCTTTTTCCTCTGAATCAACTAAGCCTTGGCTTTGGCACAACAAACCTAGTGATCCCAGTCAAGCGCGACCCATTGACCATGGAAAGCTTCGTAATCAATGTCGATGGACAAGAAGTGGTCTTGACTTTGGCCAACAAACCACAACTTGGACAAGACACTGATATGGAAAACAAAGCCTTCGTGATTCAAACACATCTTCGACAGACAAAGGCCTTGACTTTGGCCAACAACCAATGCCGTCTTAGATCTTGAGTAAGAATCACTCAATGGAAGGAAAGACGCTTAATATTATTTGAGGGTTTTTCGCGTGCAAATTGGCAACCAATTTATTATCTTTGTTAAGGTCTCATCATCATATACACCTTAAACATGCATTCTAAACACATAATAAAGCGTATATGAAATAAAATAATAATGATATGCGGATGGATACTTTACATTGATCCTAGATCAAATCTCTCATTTTCTCTCTCCAAAGCTAGCACATGTATTTACTTCTACCCGTTACACTACACTTCTAAAGAAACCTCATTACATTGAGGGGAATAGGTGAGAAGAGAATACAATGAGAATATAGGTGATAAGGCTGGACACGCAGGTCCAATTAATAAATCAAATTTATTACAATTTCCAAATTGTCCCACCCGACTAATATCCATCCGATATACATTATTCACGCATCACAACCATGTATTCATACAAGCATGTTATCAATCAATCTAATCCAATTAATTAATCTGATAATTAGTGATCATCCAATGTTCAAACAACGATTTGATTTTTGCTCGAGTCAAACTCGTTTTACGAATAAGTACTCAAAGTACGAATTCTCGAATTAAATTAAACTACATAATTAAATCCAATTTAATACGCATTTAATTCTAATTCACTATTTAATTCCAAATTAAATATTACACTTTTATTAACGAACCTTCTACGATTTAAATTCCAAATTCAATCGTTATGGGTCTCAAAGCCCAATTAACGTCCAACGTTTATTTAATTAAAGTCCAATGGGCTTTTAATTAATTTCTTAAGGCGTGGACTTTTGGTCAACTCGGGTCAAACCAAATAACCAAAATCCAATCCGGGAGTTACCCCATAAGCCTTTAAATTAATTTTGGCCCATTAGGCCCAATTAAATAATTAAGGTCATTAAGTCATAATTGGACTTTATGGATGCGGTTTTGGGCCTAATTGGATCCAACCAATTTTGCCTAAACCCAACTTTGTACAACAAAGCCCAAAAGCCCAATTACAACTTATGAGGCCCAATTTCCAAAAACAAGCCCAATTAATTAACTTATAAAATTCCAAATTCATAATTAATTAACCTAAGTGTCATACATAATTAACCACCTAATTAATATTTCTAAAACATCAATTAGCATACTTAATCATGCATTTCTACATAAATAGTGTCCAACACAATTTATCAAAATCAAACCCATTTTACATGCTTTAAAGTCTCTTGGCAATTTGGGGATTTTGTCCGATTCGAATTCAATCCAATTAATTTCACAATCGACATTCAATCATATTCCCAAATGATTTCCAACACATCCAATGTTCAAAAATCAAAAAATTCCAAGACATTTAGGGTTCTTTAATTTCGGCCATCATATGCAATTTGGGGAATTTGTTCCAAACACAATTTCAACAAATTGATCCAATCAATCTTAAATTAAACATACTTTAAGCATTCTCATTCATCCCATTTCATAAAATATGCTCAAAATCAAGTTTACCCAAATTTATCACTTTATGCCAACATAAAAATTGGGGAAATTTGTTCCAAACACAATTTCTTCAAATTGATCCAATCAATCTTAAATTAAACATCATTTAAGCATTCACATTCATCCAATTTCACAAAATATGCTCAAAATCAAGTTTACCCAAATTTATCACTTTATGCCAACATAAAAAATTGGGGAAATTTATTCCAAACACAATTTCTTCAAATTGATCCAATCAATCATTAATTCAACAACATTTAAGCATATTTAATCAATCAATTTAATCAAATCATGCTTCAATTGATTTTACCCAATTTGTCGTGCCCAAAATTTGGGGAAAATTGAATCCAATCCAATTTCATGAAATTGATCATGCACAACTTCAATTCATCAACATACAAGCATACTTTATCATCCAATTTAACCAAATCATGCTTCAATTGATTATCCCCAATTTCAAACCCTAAAAGTTTCATGCTTGATAATAGCTCAAGATACCATTGTTGAGTTCTATTTAGGTCCCAAAATCAACAATATCAAGCACAAAAACGCATGAATACATCAAGGAGTAAGGCGGGAATACATACTCACATTGATGGGTTTGATGAAATGAAGAAGTACAAGCCTTCAAGCTCCCCTCCACATGATCGCCCAATGGCTTCTCTTGCTATGGAATGCTCGGTTTGGTGGTGGTGGTCTCCTCCAAATTCGGCCATGGATGTCCTCCATTAAAGCTCCAAGCTTTGAGATTCCAAGCTCACAAATTCGTTTCCCTATCACCTATGTAAAACCCAAGGTGTGTGCTAGCACTACGCATCTTCATTTTCTTCTCCAAAATTCGGTCAAACCAGAAGTTTTGAAGAAGAAATCGGCTTGAAGCCGTGAGAGAGGAAGAGAAAAGAGAGGGGAAAGAGAAGTGGCGTGAGAGTGGTGGTTGAGAGAGAGAAAAATGATTTTAGTTTATATATTTATTTTATTTCTCCAAAAACAAAACAAATATATAAATCATTTTCTATATATCAAAAGTCAAAAAGCAAAAGTCTATTAATGCTTTTCAATCACTCACATCACTTTTCACATCACATCTCACTTTATTAAAGTGACATGTCATATCACATCACTCAAAGTGACAAGTGATTTGATGATTGATGCGACTAGTGATTTGACGCTTGATGTGACTTGCGTGCCGCGCTCGGATTCAAAATACGAATGCGCTCGCAATCACTCTCGGGCTCGGGTTCGCTAATTCCAAATTAACGAATTTTCCGTCGCGTCGTAATTAAATAATTACGCCTAGCGAAATCACTATTCACATCGCTAACGAATTAATTCTAAATTAATTCGTTCGCCCGAATTAAAATCCAATTTTAATTCCGCGTCGAAATCCAATTTCATATAATATATCGGATATATTATTTTATCGATTAATTCCAAATTAATCGTTCTCTCTCTTAATTAATATTTTATCCCAGATAAAATATCTCCGTAATTAATCCCAGATTAATTTTCTCTCTCATCGAATTAATCCCAGATTAATTTTCTCTCTCTTCTATTAATCCCAGATTAATTAAAGTGCGAGTCATACATCATCGGTGAATCTTTGGGAAGTGACCCATGAGATCTCCGGATATGTTGGCAGTAAATACGGTCGTCGGACTATCCGAACACGTAAGTACCTCGTACTACGTTTATACCGATTTACAAGACAAGGTTGGCTTCTAGCAAAGCGCCATGCCTACCCAATTCTCCAGAAATATTCTTACAGGAATATATAGATCTGTATCAAGCATAGTATACCGTAGTATTTGTATTTCTGTCCAGTATCGGATGATCACGTGCTAGGCCTGGGGCTGGAATTGTGTCTGCCCCGTACGAAGCACATATCGGATGTCTGGTAACTAGTCTCTATAATCGGATAAACATGACCTAGTCATAATATCCCGATAGCTCGAGCATTTAAGAGAACGAGTTTCCGTATCCTACGTGACCGTCATCTCCACTATGACTGGAGTGATACTTCCGTCTTGACATCACACCCAACACACTACGATTCTCAATATACCCAGTATCGGGTACGCAGAACCGTTTAAAGCCCTGGACAACCTCAACTAAAGTACATTGATTGTCGCAAGTGTTAGCGGTGCAAGTCTCAGGTTAAGACCAAATACACCTACCCTGATTGCAGACTCCCATAGACACATAGTCATACTACCAATGGGATTCCGCGGGGGTCAATCCAGAGCGAAGCTGTTTCCCGTACCATCGTGTGAAACACAACCTCCTAATACACTTGCATGAGTATCCAATACCCAAATATATGAGAACTATGCCGTTGCGCCCTCACAAACGCGCACAAGTGTAATACTAGTCTTTTACGTATTTATCGATGTCCAATCTCGATAATACTCTGACTAGGGATATTTAATGATTTATCCTTCGTGGACTGATACTGTCTCATATCATTCTCGTCCAGGAACAAATCATAGGGACCTCTCATCACTTATATATCTAGGTGATCTAATCACAAATGATAAGAGTGCAATCTCCTTTATTACATAGTTAATTTGTACAACAACACCGTGATCTGTACAAATAGTGACGCTATGGGTCATAATTGTCCAACAATCTCCCACTTGGCCTATAGCCAGTCACTCGAGTGTCTGACACCCGAACTATGTACGGTTGGCTCAAACTGCTGAGAAAAAATTTTCGTCAGCGGATTTGTATGATTATCATCTTGATGCGATTTATTCGATCATCACATCGCCACGATGTATGATCTGAACGAATCAGATGAATATGTAAGTATGTATCTGGATCGTTGATGAGACCATTAATTCTTTAGCCCGTGCTGATGCCTAGCTCAGCTGCTAACATAACTATATCTAATCTAATTAGATATGTATCGACCCAAATGACTTCTTTTGCTGCCTCAGCTGCTGCAATTAACCCGAATTTGTTGTTTATTCGGTAACAGTATCTTGCTTGGAAGATTTCCAGCTCACTGCACCGTTATTCAAACTGTATAGTACCGTTTGCGACTTTTAGTCGTCTTTATCGGTTATAGGAAACTTGCTACAGTGATCCCAGTCACTTCAAGTTCTCTTTCTCCATAGACTAAGACAGCATCCTTAGTTCTCCAAGATACTAACGGATGTTCCTAACATCAATCCAGTGACTATCACTCGGATTAGCCTGTTTGTGAATCCATATGCTCAAAGCGTATGATACACCAGGTCTTGTACATTTTTCAATGTACAGTTCCACGGAGAGTATTTCGAAAACCAAGCTCTCGCCGACATTTATTTTATGGGAATATCATTTCCAAGAAATGATGTATTATCATTATTTTATAGGACAGACACTGTCAGTGCGCTCCCACTAACCCTCTTATTTACACAAGAATTACTTTTCATTTTGAATTAAATCATACACCATTATGATTGCATCAAAATGATAATTCCAGGAATTTATGCTCGCGTCAGTAAGCATTATCCAAATGGATTTACCGTGGCAATAGGTAAAAGGTTGAATCGTAATCAACACAATGTCGATAACGATACCTTTCCGTTAAAAGCCTAGTTTTATACGTTGGTATGTTGCCATCCATGTACGTCTTCCTTGAAGACTTATAGTACCAGTAGGCACAATGCCTTGTGGTACATCAACTAGTATCCAAACTGGTTGATATACATGGAATCCATTTCGGATTATATAGCACTTTGCCATAATTAGGGAGTCGATACCTAGTATCACTTCCTTATACGTAGCCAGTTGGTATTCCTCAATAAGATAGACATCTTTATGAGGTGAGATCAGAAACCCATACCCCAGGTTATTTTCTGACTCTCTCCGATCAACGTTGTTCTTGTGTATTCAAAGATTAATGGTCATAGTTGCATCCTTGATGAACTATTCATGTTCCATTAAGATTCGGTGCCTTGAACAGTATTACTCCGATTTTCATCGAGTTATACTATCCTCCCACTTACCACTGCATATCGGTATTCCTCTTAGTAAAACCGCATGGTGAGCAACAATCTAATTGTTCTCATGTGAGGTGTATAAGTACAATACTTATGGTATCCCTAGGATGACCTACAATTGGCACTAATCCTATTTGGGTTTTAGTTTGGTATCATCCAAACATAAGCCAAGCATACCCAAATGGTCAGGAATGAGAAACTCGGTTTCTTTCCCGTTCATATCTAATATGATATATGTCAAACAATTATTATGGAACCTTATTCAAAATAATTTCTTGCACTGTTTAAAGCTTATCCGTTGAAGGAAATGGTAGCTCAGAGCGACTCGTGATTAACCTTATTGTGTCTAACAAAATTCGATTAATCCTGTTCGGACACACCGTCAAAATGACGTGTTCCGGGAGGAGTCCTCATTGAAAGAATACTATACTCTTTCAAGTATACGAGAAACTTACTGCTTAAGTATTTTCATTACAGTCTTACCGTGACGGTTTAATACTTTAGCTGATCTGTTTGTCTATTTCGTGTCGAAACTGCAAAAGTTTCCGATTTGTGTTTCAAAAGAAACACACAACCATAACGTGATGCCACATCCGTACAGGTCACGAAATATTCATATCCATCTCTAGCCTAGCTAGACATGGACCCACTTGCTTCACTATGAACTAGGGCTAACATATCAGTGGCATTTACACTTTTACCAAGTAAATAGTGCTATAGGCACTTTGCCCAATAAACTAGATTCGTAGACTTTATTTGAATGGAATCAAATTAGTCCTAGTATCCACTCTTCGAAAGTGTGGACATACGAGTCTTGTTTGATTGTGTCCCAGACAACAATGCCACAATTAGTTTCTTAACTGATCAAATCAGTTTGAGCTATTTATTTGTCATGTTATGTATTTAAGATATTATTTATATTCAAATATAAATACTGTTATTCACATCTAATGTGTTATCTCAATATCATCTTTATAGAAAAAACACTTTAGTGTTCTAGAATATAAAGGTACACCCGCAGCGGGTTATACGCGATATAGAGATATTGTTCTAGTCAAACTAGTTACATTATAACAGTTTCTAAATTTAAGTACTAACCCGAAGGCAGTAGTTCCTAAATTCAGATATCTACGGTTAAAACAGCGACTATCGTCCCGTTTTCTATTCGCAGATAAATCTCAGTTGAAGTCAGTATCATGTTCAAAACAGATTCTGAATAACAGTACATATTTATGTATCACTCTAAGTATTTAAAATCCAATTTCAATACTAGTTGTGAACATAATTATGACAAACATATTTGAAGTAAGAGCCTTGCTCGTCTTCAATTCCTTCTTTGGATTTGTCCTATTATCTTCCTAGAAGACCTAATCCTTAATTCTGATTCAGAAATTAGGGAGTCTACTTCGACAAGCTTAATGGATTAAGCGCTAAAGTTATCATTATATGAATATTCCAAATTTCATATTCCACTTATTTGCTTAACTCCGGGCTTTAGGCATAATTCATTATTTTATCAAATAAAAATAACTTATTAATTTCCAAGACCATCTTGAAATTATTCCCAATATGAAAATTAAAATCGTTTAAATACATTTTCACCCAGGATTATGTTTTAAACACTAATCTTTCATTTTATCTTGATTCTAATAGTCCAACTATTTAATCAACGATTTGTGGTACTATTGATTATAATGATTATAATAGTCCAACTATATAATCAAATATAATTTAAATTAATTAACCTCAATTACATTGATTACTATAATCCAATTATAAAATCAACTGTAAACTGAAATTAATTAATTCAAACATATTGATTAATATAATCCAATTATATATAATCAACTATAATACAGTCCAACTGTATATTAAAACAACAATTTAAATATTAGTCCAACTAACATTTAATCTAACGACGAAATAATTTGAATGAGCGCGTATGGCGAGTAATTGAACGAGTATTGCTAATTCAATTCTTGCCTCCCACTATTTTTCGGCGAGCCTCTAACCCTCTGTCGAGTACTCGGAAAACCGTGTTTCCTAGTGGGCTAAGATCCCGTTAAATATCACACAATCTTGACTTAGGCCAACAAATTGTATGATAATTAACAAGGTAGATCTCTAAGATCAATTGTATCCAATCCAATTCCTAGATCCGGTAGGAGGACGTCCAAGTCCAAAACATATATCTTATATATGCCAATACATCCAATTGTATTACCTAACCTTTTTCCTCTGAATCAACTAAGCCTTGGCTTTGGCACAACAAACCTAGTGATCCCAGTCAAGCGCGACCCATTGACCATGGAAAGCTTCGTAATCAATGTCGATGGACAAGAAGTGGTCTTGACTTTGGCCAACAAACCACAACTTGGACAAGACACTGATATAGAACAAAGCCTTCGTGATTCAAACACATCTTCGACAGACAAAGGCCTTGACTTTGGCCAACAAACCAATGTCGTCTTAGATCTTGAGTAAGAATCACTCAATGGAAGGAAAGACGCTTAGTATTATTTGAGGGTTTTTCGCGTGCAAATTGGCAACCAATTTATTATCTTTGTTAAGGTCTCATCATCATACACCCTTAAACATGCATTCTAAACACATAATAAAGCGTATATGAAATAAATTAATAATGATATGCGGATGGATACTTTACATTGATCCTAGATCAAATCTCTCATTTTCTCTCTCCAAAGCTAGCTTATGTATTTACTTCTATCCGTTACACTACACTTCTAAAGAAACCTCATATATATTGAGGGGAATAGGTGAGAAGAGAAATACAATGAGAATATAGGTGATAAGGCTGGACACGCAGGTCCAATTAATAAATCAAATTTATTACAATTTCCAAAATTGTCCCACCCGACTAATATCCATCCGATATACATTATTCACGCATCACAACCATGTATTCATACAAGCATGTTATCAATCAATCTAATCCAATTAATTAATCTGATAATTAGTGATCATCCAATGTTCAACAACGATTTGATTTTTGCTCGAGTCAAACTCGTTTTACGAATAAGTACTCAAAGTACGAATTCTCGAATTAAATTAAACTATATAATTAAATCCAATTTAATACGCATTTAATTCTAATTCACTATTTAATTCCAATTAAATATTACACTTTTATTAACGAACCTTCTACGATTTAAATTCCAAATTCAATCGTTATGGGTCTCAAAGCCCAATTAACGTCCAACGTTTATTTAATTAAAGTCTAATGAGCTTTTAATTAATTTCTTAAGGCGTGGACTTTTGGTCAACTCGGGTCAAACCAAATAACCAAAATCCAATCCGGAGTTACCCCATAAGCCTTTAAATTAATTTTAGCCCATTAGGCCCAATTAAATAATTAAGATCCATTAAGTCATAATTGGACTTTATGGATGCGGTTTTGGGCCTAATTGGATCCAACCAATTTTGCCTAAACCCAACTTTGTACAACAAAGCCCAAAAGCCCAATTACAACTTATGAGGCCCAATTTCCAAAAACAAGCCCAATTTTAACTTATAAAATTCTAACTTTCATAATTAATTAACCTAAGTGTCATACATAATTAACCACCTAATTAATATTTCTAAAACATCAATTAGCATACTTAATCATGCATTTCTACATCAAATAGTGTCCAACACAATTTATCAAAATCAAACCCATTTTACATGCTTTAAAGTCTCTTGGCAATTTGGGGATTTTACGTCCGATTCGAATTCAATCCAATTAATTTCACAACCGACATTCAATCATATTCCCAAATGATTTCCAAACATCCAATGTTCAAAAATCAAAAATTCCAAGACATTTAGGGTTCTTTAATTTTGGCCATCAAATGCAAATTGGGGAAATTTGTTCCAAACACAATTTCAACAAATTGATCCAATCAATCTTAAATTAAACATACTTTAAGCATTCTCATTCATCCAATTTCACAAAATATGCTCAAAATCTAGTTTACCCAAATTTATCACTTTATGCCAACATAAAAAATTGGGGAAATTTCTTCCCAACACAATTTCTTCAAATTGATCCAATCAATCTTAAATTAAACATCATTTAAGCATTCTCATTCATCCAATTTCACAAAATATGCTCAAAATCAAGTTTACCCAAATTTATCACTTTATGCCAACATAAAAAATTGGGGAAATTTGTTCCAAACACAATTTCTTCAAATTGATCCAATCAATCATTAATTCAACAACATTTAAGCATACTTAATCAATCAATTTAATCAAATCATGCTTCAATTGATTTTACCCAATTTGTCATGCCCAAAATTTGGGGAAAATTGAATCCAATCCAATTTCATGAAATTGATCATGCACAACTTCAATTCATCAACATACAAGCATACTTTATCATCCAATTTAACCAAATCATGCTTCAATTGATTATCCCCAATTTCAAACCCTAAAAGTTTCATGCTTGATAATAGCTCAAGATACCATTGTTGAGTTCTAATTTAGGTCCCAAAATCAACAATATCAAGCACAAAAACGCATGAATACATCAAGGAGTAAGGCGGAATACATACTCACATTGATGGGTTTTGATGAAATGAAGAGTACAAGCCTTCAAGCTCCCTCCACATGCTCGCCCAAGGCTTCTCCTTGCTATGGAATGCTCGGTTTTTGTGGTGGTGGTCTCCTCCAAATTCGGCCATGGATGTCCTCCATTAAAGCTCCAAGCTTTGAGATTCCAAGCTCACAAATTCGTTTCCCTATCACCTATGTAAAACCCAAGGTGTGTGCTAGCACTACTCATCTTCATTTTCTTCTCAAAAATTCGGTCAAACCAGAAGATTTTGTGAAGAAATCGGCTTGAAGCCGTGAGAAGAGGAAGGAGAAAAGAGAGGGAAAAGAGAAGTGCGTGAGAGTGGTGGTTGAGAGAGAGAAAAATGATTTTAGTTTATATATTTATTTTATTCTCCAAAAACAAAACAAATATATAAATCATTTTCATATATATCAAAAGTCAAAAAGCAAAAGTCTATTAATGCTTTTCAATCACTTCACATCACTATTCACATCACATCTCTACACTTTATTAAAGTGACATGTCATATCACATCACTCAAAGTGACAAGTGATTTGACGATTGATGCGACTAGTGATTTGATGCTTGATGTGACTTGCGTGCCGCGCTCGGATTCAAAATATGAATGCACTCGCAATCACTCTCAGGCTCGGGTTCGCTAATTCCAAATTAACGAATTTTCCGTCGCGTCGTAATTAAATGATTACGCCTAGCGAAATCACTATTCACGTCGCTAACGAATTAATTCTAAATTAATTCGTTCGCCCGAATTAAAATCCAATTTTAATTCCGCGTCGAAATCCAATTTCATATAATATATCAGATATATTATTTTATCGATTAATTCCAAATTAATCGTTCTCTCTCTTAATTAATATTTTATCCCAGATAAAATATCTCCGTAATTAATCCCAGATTAATTTTCTCTCTCATCAAATTAATCCCAGATTAATTTTCTCTCTCTTCTAATTAATCCCAGATTAATTAAAGTGCGAGCCATACATCATCGGTGAATCTTTAGGAAGCGACCCATGAGATCTCCGGATATGTTGGCAGTAAATACGGTCGTCAGACTATCCGAACACGTAAGTACCTCGTACTACGTTTATACCGATTTACAAAAGGTTGGCTTCTAGCAAAGCGCCATGCCTATCCAATTCTCCAGAAATATTCTTACAGGAATATATAGATCTGTATCAAGCGTAGTATACCGTAGTATTATGTATTTCTGTCCAGTATCGGATGATCACGTGCTAGGCCTGGGGTTGGAATTGTGTCTGCCACGTACGAAGCACATATCGGATGTCTGGTAACTAGTCTCTATAATCGGATAAACATGACCTAGTCATAATATCCCGATAGCTCGAGCATTTAAGAGAACGAGTTTCCGTATCCTACGTGACCGTCATCTCCACTATGACTGGAGTGATACTTCCGTCTTGACATCACACCCAACACACTACGATTCTCAATATACCCAGTATCGGCGTACGCAGAACCGGTTAAAGCCCTGGACGACCTCAACTAAAGTACATTGATTGTCGCAAGTGTTAGCGGTGCAAGTCTCAGGTTAAGACCAAATACACCTACCCTGATTGCAGACTCCCATAGACACATAGTCATACTACCAATGGGATTCCGCGGGGGTCAATCCAGAGCGAAGCTGTTTCCCGTACCATCGGTGAAACACAACCTCCTATTACACTTGCATGAGTATCCAATACCCAAATATATGAGAACTATGTCGTTGTGCCCTCACAAACGCGCACAAGTGTAATACTAGTCTTTTACGTATTTATCGATGTCCAATCTCGATAATACTCTGACTAGGGATATTTAATGATTTATCCTTCGTGGACTGATACTGTCTCATATCATTCTCCGTCCAGGAACAAATCATAGGGACCTCTCATCACTTATATATCTAGGTGATCTAATCACAAATGATAAGAGTGTAATCTTCTTTATTACATAGTTAATTTGTACAACAACACCGTGATCTGTACAAATAGTGACGCTATGGGTCATAATTGTCCAACAGAAATATGACAGCAGAACGTCAAGATCGTTTTCCTTAAGCGGAAACCTTTTGGAGGATGTTTTCAACATCCTAACGGTTTTGTCATACCAAAACTAGCAAACAAGGTTTGTAGGTTGTTCGATCCATGTTTGGATTGAAGCAAGCATTGAGTTCTTTGAATTATCATTTTGATGTAATCATAATGGTGTATGATTTGATTCAAAACTAATATGATTCTTGTGTATATAAGGAGGTTAGTGGGAGTGAACTGACAGTAGTTGTCCTATAAATAATGATAATATGTCATTTCTTGGAAATGATATTCCCATATTACAATCGGTGAAAGCTTGGCTTTCATGAAAATTCTCCGTAGAATTCTTGAGAGAAACAACCTTTATTCTAGGAATAAAGATCTACTGGGATAGATTTGAAGTTGTTAACACTCTCTGGGAAATCATACATTGAAAAATGTACGTTACCTGGTGTCTCATACGCTTTAAGCATATGGAGTCACAAACCGATCAATCCAAGTGATAGTCACTAGATTGATATTAAGAACATCCGTTAGTATCTTAGAGAACTAAGGATGATGTCTTAAACTATGGAGAAGGAGAACTTGAAGTGACTGGGATCATTGCTGCAAGTTTCCTAACCGATAAAAAATAACGGTACTATACAGTTTGAATAACGGAACAATGAGCTAGAAATCTTCCAAGCAAGATACTGTTACCGAATAAAAACACAAATGCGGGTTATTACTGCGGCAGAGGCAGGAATAGAAGCCATTTGGGTCGATAATATATCTAATTAGATTAGATATAGTTCTGTTAGCAGCTGAGCTAGGCGTCAGCACAGGCTAAAGAATTAATAGTCTCATCAACGATCCAGATATATACTTCAACTATTCATCTGATTTTTTCAGATCATACAACGTGGCGACGTGATGATCGAATAAATCGCATCAGACGATAATCACGCAAATCCGCTGACGAAAGCCTTTCCTCAGCAGTTTGAGCAAACCGTACATAGTTTGGGTGTATGACACTCGAGTGACTGGCTATAGGCCAAGTGGGAGATTGTTGGACAATTATGACCCATAGCGTCACTATTTGTACAGATCATGGTGTTGTTATACATATTAACTATGTGACAATGAGATTACACTCTTATCATTTGTGATTAGATCACCTAGATGTATAAATGATATGAGGTCCTTATGATTAGTTCCTGGATTGAGATGATATGAGACAGTATCAGTCCTCGAAGGATTAATCATTAAATATCCCTAGTCGTAGTATTATCGAGACTGGACATCGATAATGCGGAATAGACTAGTATTGCACTTGTGCGAGTTGTGAGGGCACAATAGCATAGTTCTCATATATATGGGTATTGGATACTCATACAAGTGTAATAAGAGGTTATGTTTACCGATGGTACGGAAACAGCTTCGCTCTGGATAGACCCCTCGGAATTCCATTGGTAGTATGACTACGTGTCTATGGAAGTCCGAAATCAGGGTAGATGTATTTGGTCTTAACCTGAGACTTGCACCGCTAATACTTGCGACAATCAATATGCTTTGGTTTTGGTCGTCCAGGGCTTTAACAGGTTCTTTGTGCGCCTCTGCTGGATGTATTGAGAATCGTAGTGTATTGGGTGTGATGTCAAGACGGAAGTATCACTCCAGTTATAGTGGAGATGATGTCACGTAGAATACGGTACTGGTGCTCTTAAGTACTGCAGTCATCGGGATGATATGACTAGTTCATGTTCATCCGATTATAGAGACTAGTTACCAGACATCCGACATGTGCTTTGTACGGGGCAGACACAATTCCAGCCCCAGGCCTAGCACGTGACACCTGATACTGGATCGTAATACGTAATACTTACTATACTACGCCTGACATAGATTATATATTCCAGTAAGAATATTTCTGGAGAATTGGGTAGGCACGGTGCTTTGCTAGAAGCCAACCATGTCTTGTAAATTGGTAAGCATGTGGTATGAGGTACGCACGTATTCGGATAATCCGATAACCGTATTTACTGCCAACATATCCAGGGATCTCTTGGGTCGCTTCCCAAGATTCACCGATGACAGTTGATTTAATTAGAATTAATCTGGGATTAATTAATAGAGAGAAAATTAATCTGGGATTAATTATGAGAGAGAAAATTAATCTGGGATTAATTAAGGTATTATTTAATCTGGGATTAAATGTGTTCGGAAGAGAGAGAACGCGATTAATTTGGAATTAATCGGTAGAATAAATTTAATAGTTAAATTTGATTTTTCTAATTAATTTATTCGTTTGGGCTAAAATTAATATATCGGATATATTAATATGAATTGGATTTCATTACGAAATTAAAGTCGGACTTTAATACGGACGAACGAATTAATTTAAAATTAATTTAAAATTAATTTGCAAACGACGTTCGTAATATATTTACGAGGCATCGTTATTTAATTAAATTAGATTTACTTATCTAGCGACGAAAGTTCGTTTAATCGGATTAAACAGAACCGAGCCGCTGTAAATGTTCGTAGAGACATTTGAATTTTGAATTCAAATGTGAGGCCCACTTTAATGTGGTAGTTGGGAGGGTAGTTGGCATTTATGCCAAGCCACCCACCACAACTACCTTGGAATGGTTTTGGTGAAACCATTTACCCAACTACCTTGTTTAGGTAAAAGGGTAAATTGGTTTTACCTAAAACTCTTCTCTCTCTCTCTCTCATTTTGTTATACATCAAACTTGGAACAAAATGAGAAACCCTAAATCCTCTCCATGGGCGTGAATGGCCTTCTTTCTTCCTTTTGATTTTGTTGCAATTTCAAAGGAGCTAGCACTTCACAAATCAACAAAGGTGATAGAGAAACCACTTCAAGAGTTGGAATCATCAACAAAGCTTGGATCTTGGAGATCTTCTCAAAATTTTAAAGCTCAAATCCATTCATTGTAAGTATTCCGCAACTTATATTTGAATTTATGAACACCTTTTCATGCTTATTAGATCCTTGGCATGTTCACTAACAGTAATATACTCGGCTTCAATGGTGGAGTCCACTGTAGTTGACTACTTTGAGCTTTTCCAACTGATAGCACCAGCATTCAAAGTAAACAGATATCCTATTTGTAATCTGTTGTCATCCCTATCGGTCTGAAAGCTCGCATCACTGTAACCAATGACTTTCATCTCAGAACAGTCTCCGTATGTCAAAACACATCCTTAGTTCTTCTTAGATACTGGAGGATTGTTTTGATAGCTGCCCAGTGTTGCTCACCAGGATTTTCCTGATACATTCTCGTTATACTAAGAGCATAAGAGACATAAGGTCTTATACATAGCATGGCATACATGGTCGATCCTATTACTGAAGCATAAGGGATCATACTCATACATTTTCTATCTGAATGAGTATGTGGAGATTGCTCATTAGATATTTTGATTCCATGACAAGTAGGTAAATTACCTCTTTTGGAATCTTCCATTTTGAATCTTTTCAAAACTTTATCTATGTACGTAGATTGAGAAAGTCCTAACAACCACTTAGATCTATCACGGTAGATCTTAATACCGAGGATGTAGGCTGATTCTCCCAAATCTTTCATAGAGAAATTCTAAGATAACCATTGCTTGTGGCTTGCATCATAGAAATATCATTCCCGATGATTAATATATCATCGACATATAATACGAGAAATACAACAGCACTCCCACTACTTTTCCTGTAAACACAAGGCTCATCTACATTTTTGAAGAAGTCAAATTCTTTGATTGTCTCATCAAATCGTATATTCCAACTTCTAGAGGCTTGCTTGAGTCCATAAATGTATCGTTTAAGCTTGCATACTTTATTATGATCATCATTAGATACAAACCCCTCAGGTTGTGTCATATAGACTTCCTCTACGAGGTTCCCATTAAGGAAAGTTATTTTGACATCCATCTGCCAAATCTCATAATCAAAGTATGCAGCTAGTGCCAGTAAAATTCGAATGGACTTTATCATTGCAACAAGCGAGAAGGTTTCCTCATAGTCAATTCCTTGGATTTGTCTATAACCTTTTGCAGCCAACCTAGCCTTATAGGTTTGGATGTTGCCTTCTGCATTAGTTTTACGCTTGTAAATCCACTTGCAGCCTATGGGTTTTATCCCTTCAGGTGCATCTACCAAGTCCCAGACTTGATTCTGATACATAGAGTCTATTTCGAATTTTATGGCTTCAAGCCACTTGACTGAATTAATGTCACGTATTGCTTCATCATAACTGGTGGGATCGTCATTATCAATGACCTGATCATGTTCCTCATCGATATGGAAACCATATCTTTCAGGCTCATGTCTTTCTCTACCAGTCCTTCTGAGTTCATAACCTTGTGGTTGTTCCGTCACTGCCCTTTTGAGGGACCTGGGGTTTAGTTCTATGTTAGTTTGTACTTCTCATACCACATCAAGGTGTTGTCTACTCCCACTGTATTTCATGAGAAGGAATTCATTCTCTAGAAATTTAGCATTTCGTGAGATAAATGTTCTTTGTTCATTTGAGACGTAGAACACGTATGCTCTTGAGTTCAAGGCATATCCTAAAAACTTACATTTAACTGCCCTATCATCCCATTTGTTAGTTTGTGTGAGCTTGACATATGCGTCACATCCCTAAACTCTTAGATAACTAAGACTAGGACGTTTCCCAGACCATAACTCATATGGTGTTTGAGTAACCGTCTTTGAAGGAACTTGGTTTAGTGGTAGTGTTGCAGTTTCTAAAGCAAGACCCCAAAAAGAAAGAGGTAGATCCGTGTCTGGCATCATTGATTAGACCATATCTAATAATGTTTGATTTCTCCTTTCGGACACCCCATTATGCTGTGGAGTTCCTGGAGGATTCCATTGGGAAACAATGCCATTTTCTCTCAAGTAATCTTGAAATTCGTTGCTTAAGTATTCGCTACCTCGGTCAGACCTTAGTGACTTAATACTTTTATTAAGCTGTTTTTCTAATTTAGCTTTGAAGTCTTTGAATTTCTCAAAGGCTTCAGATTTATACCGCATAAGTTATATATACCCATATCGCGAGTGATCATCGATAAAGGTAATGAAGTAGGAGAATCCACCTCTAGTGGTGACTGACATTGGTCCTCATACATCAGAGTGTATGAGTTCTAATGTCTCCGCTGCACGCTGTCTTTTACCTTTGAAAGGTAATTTAGACATTTTACTAAGTAAACAAGACTCACAAGTTCCATAAGGTTTATATTTGAAGGGTTGAAATACCCATCCTTATGTAGCTTAGTTAATCTTGTTTCATTGATATGACCTAAGTGACTGTGCCATAGAAGTGATTCATTGAGATTATTCGAGTTAACGTTGTATATATTAGAGGTTGAACATTCTTTGTTAGTTTGTAAGATATAGATACCATTATTCAAAATACCATCTCCATATTTTATTTCATTGAAATAAATAGAACATTCATTACAACTTATTAGGCATGAAAAGCCTTTATTACATAAAGAAGAAATTGAAATGATGTTCTTTATTAGAGTAGGTACATAAACACAATCTTCTAAGTCTAAAACTAAACCATTCGGCAAAACTAATTAATAAGTCCCCACTCACAATGCAGCCAGTTTTTCTCCATTACCCATGCGAAAGTCAACCTCCCCATGACGGAGTCTCATACTGTTTCTCAGGCCCTCCATATTGTTACACAAGTGAGTCCCACAATCGGTGTCAAGCACTCAAATAGAAGGTTCAGAGTTTTGAGAATATAGTTCAATCATACACAAAATACCTGAAGCATTGGGCTTCTTGGCCACTTGGGTTTCCCTAGCTTTCTTGGCTTTCAAGGATCTATAGTTTTTCTTCTAATGACCATTCTTTCCACAAAAGAAACATTTTCTCTTTCCCTTTTTCTTCTCCACTAACCATTGGGCTTTAGGTGATCTGGAGCCTTGGCCTTGCCCTTATTTTTCTTTGGGCCTCGTGGCTTCAGGTCTGTACTCGTAAGCATGACGGAGGTTTTAAGCTCTGGTTTCAAGTCCTTCTCTGCTTACTTTATCAGATTGTGCAATTCTGCTAAAGTAGCCTCTTTATAAGACAGATGAAACTGCATAATAAAGTTAGAGAATTCTTTTGGTAAGGACTGAAGAATTATATCCTGACATATCTCATGATCCATGATGAACCCGGGGTTGGCCAATTTTTCAATATGGCCAATCATCTTAAGCACATGTCCACTAACAAATCCTTCCTTATACCTTGTTTGGAATAAGGCACATGACACTTGGAATCTCATGGTATGAACGGAAGTTGCATACAACTCCTTCAAGTGAAAGATGATGGTTTGAGCATCCATATCTTCGTGAGCTTTCTGAAGTTCATCCGACATAGAGCCAAGCATTATGTAAACTGTTGGAGTTTCTACGGTCCTGAGGATCGAATCATAAGCATTAAAACATGTGTGAATAAAATCGAGGAAGTTGCGGAATACTTACATCGAGTGATTGAGCGATGCTGTAACGAACAAAAATCAACTTTCTGCCCATTGGAAGTCACGGCAGTGAGCAGTCCTATGCTCCTCCATTTTCAGTTTTGATCCAAGCTCCAAGCTTTCGTGATATGGTTCCAAGCTCGCGGGTGGGTTTCCCTATCACTTTCGTATGTCTCTTAGAGTGCTAGCTCTATTAATTTTTGCCACAAAAATCAATCCTTTTCTTCTCCAACATTCACGCCTAAACTGTAGTGAGAAGAAGAAGAAAAATGCCCAAGGGCGTGAGAGAGAGAGGAATGGAGAGAGAGATGGAAGAAATGTATAGAATAGATTTCTAAAATCAATTTACCATATACCAAACATTAATATATTAAATGTAAATCAAGCTTTTAAAAGCTTTCAAACTACTTCCATCAAGTCACATCACTCAATCAATCAAGTGACAAGTTGTCACATCATATCACTCAAAGTGACATATGATTGATGCTTGATGTGACTAGTGATTTGACGCTTGATTTGACTTGCGTGCCGCACTCGAATTCGAAATACGAATATGCTCGCAAATAATCCCGGGCTCGGGTTCGCTAATTTCAAATTAACAAATTTTCCGTTGCGACGTAATTAAATGATTATGCCTAGCAAATCACTATTCACGTCGCTAACGAATTAATTCTAAATTAACTCGTTCGCCCGAATTAAAATCTAATTTTAATTTTGCGTCGAAATCCAATTTCAGTTAATATATCGAATATATTAATTTATCGATTAATTCCAAATTAATCGTTATCTCTCTTTAAATGATACTTTATCCCAGATAAAATATCTCGTAATTAATCTCAGATTAATTTTCCCTCTCATTTAATTAATCCCAGATTAATTAAGTGTGTGTCATACGTCATCGGTGAATCTTCGGGAAGCGACCCATGAGATCCTCAGATATGTTAGCAGTAAATCGGGTCGTCGGACTATCTGAACACTTAAGTACCTCGTACTATGTTTGTACCGATTTACAAGACAAGGTTGGCTTCTAGCAAAGCGCCATGCCTACCCAATTCTCCAGAAATATCCTTACAGGAATATAGTAATCTGTATCAGGCGTAGTATATGTGGTATTGCGTATTTCGATCAAGTATCGGATGATCACATGCAAGGCATGGGGCTGGTTCAGTGTCTGCCCCGTATGAAGCATATATTGGATGACGAGCAACTAGTCTCTTTATTATCGGATAATCATGACCAAGTCATATTATCCTGATGGTTGCAACCCTTTAGAGAACCATTTATGTATCCCTACGCAATCATCATCTCCATATGACTGGAGTGACACTTCCATCTTGACATCACACCCAACACACTACGATTCTCGATATACCCAGAAGAGGCGTGCACAGAAATCGGTTAAAGCCCTGGACGACCAAAACCAAAGTTTATTGATTGTCGCAAGTATTAGCGGTGCAAGTCTCAGGTTAAGACCAAATACACCTACCCTGATTTCGGACTTCCATAGACACATAGTCGTACTACCAATGGAATTCCGAGGGGGTCTATCCAGAGCGAAGCTGTTTTCCGTACCATCGGTAAAACACAACTTCCTATTACACTTGCATGAGTATCTTATACCCAAATATATGAGAACTGTGTCGTTATGCCCTCATAACTTGCACAAGTTTAATAATCTTTTACGTATTTATCGATGTCCAATCTCGATAATACTCTGACTATGGATATTTAATGATTTATCCTTCGTGGACTAATATTGTCTCATATCATTCTCAATCCAGGAACAAATCACAAGGACCTCCTATCATTTATATATCTTGGTGATCTAATCATAAATGATAAGAGAGCAATCTCCTTTGTCACATAGTTAATTTGTACAACAACACCATGATCTGTATAAATAGTGACACTATGGGTCATATTGTCCAACACAACTGCTTGCTCATCATCATCGGTGTTTTTCTTCCAAGTATCGAATGTATTTTGGTCAGCATCTTCTACAGGTTCAGGGGGAAATGGTCTTTCAAGAACATAGAACTCTTTTCTTGTCATAAGACAATTTTAAGGTTTCTAAACCAGTCATTGTAGTTGTCTCATTTGAGCTTATGCTAATCAAGGATGGAACGCAGTGATACTCTGTTTGCTAATTGAATGTTTGTGAAATATTTTAACCCACTTGTTAAGAGAGAATGTTAAAATTAGGAATATGTTTTCATTAATGTTTCATAATAACATGGGCTTTTAATATCATGAAGTTGCTCCCACTCAATATTTTAAAATTTTAAGCAAATCGCATCACCCAATATGATGGATTTCTTTTGGGCAAGGATCCCATTATCATCATTTCATAACTCCGACTAGGGCTGGTCGTTATAAAATATGATAATTAGGTAGGTTCCCAACCAATTTATGATATAAATCACAACTCCTTAATCATTGGGTTGGGCAATCAAACATGCCATAGCTTATGCTAGTCCTTGTGGACACCCAATCTTTGATACTAAGTTATAAGACCACGCCTAAGGGTGGCTGAGTCTTATGACTCAGAAAAGTCAAACCATTGTCAATAGTACGATTTAGGGCAAATTGGTATTGGTCAGTCTGGTAAAGCCTAGTCCTACCAATACGGTTTAAGCCCTTTGGGTCTATACTTTACAATGGGAGGTAATTTTAGACTTAAATTATTATTAAGGATTTTAGCAAGTTGAAGTGAATAACTGTCAAATGGAATCCTCCATTGAAAATTCCCCAGAGGGTGGGTGGAGCGAACTCTCTTAAATACGCTTACCTCTTAGGCTCTTATTGCCTTGGTGACAGGAATAAACAATAGATCCTCCAAATTATTCCAACACTTTAAATATGCTTTAAGGTAAGCTTTGAGTAAATGATTCTCTAGATGTCTTCACAGCTTTTTCTTTTGGTTATAAAAAGGTAGTGAGTGAAGGAAGACACCAAATCATTATCTAACTCTAGTAATACCTTTGGTTAAATTAACTTTAGTTTAGAAAGTTTTATTAACGCCTTGGTCCCACCCCACTTGTATCTTTTATAATGTCTTTTATTATAAACAAGTGATTTATATTTATTAGCCTTAAAGGTAATAAATCTCTAAGTTCATCACAGAATAATTAATTAGCTAAGGGATAAGTAATAAACTCTCTATTTCTTAGAAAGTCTCTAGATGTTTGCACCCTAAAATAATCATGCCAATTCTAATCATACATAGAATCATCAGGCATATGAGTTTTAATATGTTGGAATTATTTTAGGCATTAAATAAATTTGATTAATATTTAATTATGATATTGCATTTTATTTTATTCAAATAAAATACTATTCACGTTTTTCTGCAGACGCGTGAACTTTAAATGTAATTTCACAATTCAAATCTTAACCAAATCATGCAAAACTTGTGCCTAAAATTAAGTTCAGGGCGTTAGCTTTCCAATGGAATTTAAACACCCAATTTCGAGTTCAAATTAGTGAGAACTAATCAAAATAAAAACGGCGCTTTGATACCACTGTTGGGAAGCAACAGCGAGTGTGCAGCGGAAAAATAAAAAATTATGATGCCGCTTTCCCTTTGACCAAGACCGATTTATTTTGATTATTCTACAAGCCAGGGCATGTTACTATATATATTCTAAGCATAAAACTCATAAAACATGCAAAGAACATAAACCTAAACATGCTAACTATCATAAGAACTCTAATTAAAATAAAGAAAGAAAAATGACTTACTTGAACCGTAGACTCCTCCAGTCCTCCCTCCAATGTACAAGCTTTTCTTTTACTCAGCAAGCTCTTCCACGTTCCAAAAAGCCACCCAAGTGTGTGGCCTCCAAAGATGCACACACCAAAGCCAAAACTCAACGGCAAGACTATGCCTTGAGTGCACGGGTATTTTGCCCTTGGTGCTAGCTTAGGCAAATACCTCAAAACTTTTAACTCGAGGTTCCCCTAGTCAATTAGATTTAAGGATCCTCAAAATCAGTGGCTTACTATTAAACTTTAGAGTTGATCACTTATATAAAACCAAGATATGAAAGGTTGGGTGCAAAAATTTATGAAGAATTCATTGGGTTTATATAGTGCTCCAAAGATTAAAAAAAAATAACTAAGAATCCGATGTGGGATAAAAGCCAATTTAATCTTAGCATTGGATCTTAATTTAGTGGTTTAATGAGATTATAAAACCCTAATAAGAGTTTGGGCCGAATTGGAATTCAAAACAAATAACAAATTTTTTTACTATTCATGATTTACTATTCACAAAGTACTATTCACTTATTACTATTCATGCGTGAATAGTATTTTTTTAATCTATTTATTCCAATTCCCAAAGTGCCCCTATCGTCATTCACCAATCCCTAAGCCACTATGGAACCTCATAAATGATCTGTTCAATAATTAAACACATTGAACCATTTATGAATAATTCCTACAACAATCATATATGCTATTAAATATGTACTGTGCACTGTTAACCATTGATTTCGATTTTATTGGCTGTGACCTTTTGGGTTCCCCTCAAGTTGGACATTAAATGAATCGTGATAATTTAATCGAACATAAATTATCCTTCGATCAGATGGTCGTTCGATTTCAATGACCAAGGTTGACATCTAGCAACATGTCAAGGCCCCCAAATGAGAAAGAAAGATATATACCCATTCTGTATGTAATTTACATATGATACGGCCCCTCGCCTCACTGTATCCCCACCTATTGACCTAGGGTACGGAAAGTGTCTACCCATATGGTCAAAGGTATGAAGTTGATAGTGTTATGAATCGTGCTAACCCAAGAATCTCACATGATTCTTCCGTTGTGGCCTAGTCTCAAGCACTTATCACACATATCAACCCGCGAACTGGAATACTACTCTTATAAGAAAATATTATCCGAGAGAGTGGCGATTCTCTGTTGTATCTTTACACTAACTTCATGTGTTTCAACAAATGACTTAATCATACCCATATGACCGGATCTTTTTAACCGGGGAAGAAGAATGTCAAAGTTAATTGATCCACACATAAGATTGTAAGGACCTCAAGTCTAAGGACTAGTCATATAATCGATTCATGAAAGTTCTCACAGACACATGGGATAAACACTCCATATGAAAACTTTCGGCGGTCAGTTCGATGGACATGAGCAACTCATGCATCCATGTGATACACCAAGCGGACGGATCTCTGCTAGTAGCTATGAGATCAGCTACCCCACTTAAGGGTGGATCATATCATCATGCTAGTCTCTTCGCTTTGTGAACGCCGAGATTATTCACAAAACTATGACTATGAATATTTAAGAGTAATGATTCTCATAAGGCATGGAAGCCATCATCTTATTACTCCAGGGCTTTATTACAGTGTTGATGATTCATATAAGTTATGTAAGACACGTATAATAAATATTGCCATTTTATTAATTAATGAAATATTACAAATACATGTACACATAGCCCATCCACAAGTTGGGTATAGGGCATATCCCTAACAGTTGCAGCTCTGAAGGCTGCCGAAACATACCCTACAACGACTCCATCATCAAAGATGTTGTAGCCATTGGCTCATACTTTGCAGCAACAACCTCGGACATCCTTACTAGCAAGTAGTAACAGACTTTCTCATTGACCGCGAATCATTTTTGTAGGCATCGCGCACAATTTGGCTAGATTTTCTGGCCGACTTTGGAGGACACTACTCCATTAGGAGAAACTCAATGTCTTCACAGACCAAGATTGCGTTCATGTTACTTTTCCATTTTAAATATTTTTCTCCCTTCAATTTATCATTTGAAAAAATTGAAATGATTGGAGGAACCATGATTGAAGATAAAACAAACATGTATTTTAATATTCATTCTTTGCATATTAAATCATCAAAACATTTAGGCATAAAATCAAACATGATGCATATACCATCAATAATGAATTAGAAACCTTAAAATAATATTATGCCTTATAAATCTATCATCCACAAATAAGTGCCGCTGTAGGGTAGGTCAAGTAATTACATGATAGATCGAGACAATCTCATTGATTAATATATGCAGGAATAACTCTTTTTCTTATATTAGATTACCATTTTTTCATTTGATCAATTCGATTAACATTTAATCATTCCTCTATGAGTGTAACTCGTTGTTTCAGAACCCTTATGTTCAACTAGTGAAGTGTCACCATAGGGTAGGTTAGTTCACTAGATACATCTAGAGTTCATATTCTCTCGGAAGTCAAACTTGATTTGATCCAAAATGGACACCATTTGTAACATCCCTGAGTCTATGAGAAGTTACCGACAGGGGATAGCAGTACTAACCCTATTAGCTTCTGAATTCTAGACTGTGTTCTAAACCATCTAAATGCAAAGTCATGCTAAGGGACCATAATCCCAACTCAACAATGTATAAAACTTTTATTCTCAAACCGTAAACTAAATATACTTCTCTTTACAAACTTAACAACACTCATAATTACTTATACAACACTATGTATACATGCAACTTTGTTTTGAATCAGGCTGGACTCTTATGCACGCTAACTCTGAATTTGTGGACTCCAACCCTAGTGAATGCATCAGTATCTACCTCCCGAGCTCGTCCTCCAAAAAAACCTGCAACCAAAGAAATTGGGAGTGGGGGGTTAGATCGTTGTATGATTTAAGTGAGTGGACTAAAAACTGAAAATTGTTATAAAAACATTTGGTTTTAAAAATGAAAGCTCAAAAATAACTTTTTAAGAAAACCGATTTCTATTTTAAAACTCTGAATTTCTTTCTAATAATCACTTATAAAACTATTATTTCTGGAAACTTTCTTTTCTAATCTCTTTCTGAAAACTGTGACCAAAATCTGAAAACTTTTTCTGAAAAACTGTATCCCTGTCTGAAAAAGAACTGGACGAGAGGCCGTTACGTATCGTCATCCCCAAATATGCCTAACTGGAGCCAGCAATACAAATTCATGACTCTGGGGGCATTATGTATCACCATCCCCCAAGACACAAGCTAGAGCTGGGAGTGCGGATCTATGCTACCACCCTTGCTCAAAAATTGGGGCCTAGGGGCGTTATGTATCACCGTGCCCCTAGGCCGGCTGGAGGATCTAAGAGCGTCCCCACAGTCCTCCACATGTGCAGATGTCATAATATCCATCAATTCTAAACTGTATCAAGCTGTATACTAGGGTGATGTTTTCTCTCATGCCCCAAAAAATCATAAACTCCTGCTTTAAAACTTTTATCTAAATAATTTTAAAACATATGTTCAATGATAAAAGAAATCTAACGCCCTAAAGCATAAAATAATAAGTCTGATATCAAAAACTTAATAAATAAAACTAGTTAAAGAAAAGAGATCCACCACTAATTTAGAAACTGGCTGCATCTACTTCACGATGTCAAAGAGTCGCGGTTCCTGTCGATAATCTATAATCGATAAACTTTATTAGAAAGTAAGTTGTGGGATATGCTTCCGATCAATAAATAAAATATGCAATGCATGTATACTTGACTTTGCTGAGTTTCTAACTGATAAGCATGGTCTATACGAATTTTTACGGACTAGGTTTGAAGTTACACTAGTGCGGAAAGGGAAATTTAGATTCTACTGGTCGCTAAGAATTCATTACTCAACACCACACGTTGAAAATTCACTGTCACTAATCAGAAATGAATCTGAAGTTAGAATTTTAATAGAATGGTATTTAATATATGTAGTTTATGATGGTTTTTACGGATCTAAATCCGACGTCATAAACTGAAGCTCAGGGGTTGTCCAAACTGAAAACTGGACGTAGAGGCTGTTAGACAATTATGACCCATAGCGTCACTGTTTGTAAAAGACATTGTGTTTTTGTACAAAATTGACTATGTAGTATTGAAATTGCCTTTTATCATTTCGTAATTTTATTTACTTTGATACATAAATGGTAAAAGTCCATATGATTAGTTCCGGATTGAGATGATATGAGACAATCAATCCATAAAGGTTTAATCATTAAATATCCCTAGTCGTAGTAATTATCGAGACTGGACATCGATAATGCGGAATATACTAGTATTGCACTTGTGGCGTTGTGAGGGCATAACGACAAGTTCTCATATGTTTAAGTATAGGATACTTTTGCAAGTGCGATAGGAGGTTGTGTTTTACCGATGGTACGGAAACCACTTCACTCTGGATAGACCCCGCGGAATCCCATTGGTAGTATGTATATGTGTCTATGGGAGTTCGCGTCAGGGTAGGTGTATTTGGTCTTAACCTGAGACTTACATCGCTAATACTTACGACAATCGGTAAACTTTGGTTTTGGTCGACCGGGGCTTTAATGTTGGTTTCTAATTAGGTCCCAAGATCATCAATATCAAGCATAAAAAATGCATGAACACTTCAAAGGAGTAAGGCGGAAACAAAACTCACATTGATTGGATTTGATGCATCAAACAAAACAAACCTCTTCCAACATGAAGGAGCATTCGGCCAAGGCTTCCAAGAGCAGTAGGTTGGTCGGTTTTGAGTGTCTTTGTGTCTCCAAGATTCGGCCATGAAAGACTCCATTGAAGCTCTAAGCTTCAAGCTTTCCATGCTCATGTGAAACACTTCCTTATCACCTTTGTAATCAACCCCATAAAGTGTGCTAGCACTAAGTCTTCATGCTTGCTTCTCACGCCCAAAAAAATGGAGAAGAAGAAGATGACAAAGGCTCCAAGCCGAGAAGAGAGTGGAGGGAGAAGCGCTCAAAACGTGAGTTTATCTTAGGTGGAGAGAGAGAAAAACCTTTATGTATTGGTTTTTATATATTTACCAAGTAAAAAATAAAATCAAAACATATACCACTTTAATTTACTTTCAAAAAGTAAATTCAAAAGGCAAAATAAAAAGTCAAAAAAGCAAAAATGCTTTTCAACTCACATCACTATTCACTCAAGTCACTTTAATAAGTGACTACATGTCATGTCACATCACTCAAAGTGACAAGTGATTTGACGATTGATGCGACTAGCGATTTGACGCTTGATGTGACTTGCGTGCCGCGCTCGAATTCGAAATGCGAATGCGCTCGCAATCACCCTCGGGCTCGGTTTCGCTAATTCCAATTAATGAATTTTCGGTCGCGTCGTAATTAAATGATTACGCCTAGCGAAATCACTATTCACATCGCTAATAAATTAATTCTAAATTAATTCGTTCGCCCGAATTAAAATCTAATTTTAATTCCGCGTCGAAATCCAATTTCGCATAATATATCGAATATATTATTTTAATCGATTAATTCTAAATTAATCGTTCTCTCCTCTTTTATTAATATTTTATCCTAGATAAAATATCTCCGTAATTAATCACAGATTAATTTTCTCTCTCATCGAATTAATCCCAGATTAATTAATAGGGCGAGTCATAATCATCGGTGAATCTTCGGGAAGCGACCCATGAGATCCCCGGATATGTTGGCAGTAAATATGGTTGTCGGACTATCCAAACACGTAAGTACCACTCATACTACTACTTGTAGAACCGATTTACAAGACAAGGTTGGCTTCTAGCAAGCGCCATGCCTACCCAATTCTCCAGAAATATCCTTACAGAATATATGATCGATATCAGCATAGTATAAACCCAGTATTGCGTATTTCTGTCCAGTATCTGATGATCACGTGCTAGGCCTGGGGCTGGAATTGTGTCTGCCCCGTACGAAGCACATATCGGATGTCTGGTAACTAGTCTCTATAATCGGATATACATGACCTAGTCATAATATCCGATAGCTCGAGCATTTAAGAGAACGAGTTTCATATCCTACGTGACCATCATCTCCACTATGACTAGAGTGATACTTCCGTCTTGACATCACACCCAAAACACTACGATTCTCAATATACCCAGAATTGGCGTACACCGAACCGGTTAAAGCCCTGGACGACCTCAACTAAAGTATATCGATTGTCGTAAGTATTAGCGGTGCAAGTCTCAGGTTAAGACCAAATACACCTACCCTGATTTCGGACTTCCATAGACACATAGTCAGACTACCAATGGAATTCCGAGGGGGTCTATCCAGAGCGAAGCTGTTTTCCCGTACCATCGGTGAAACACAACCTCCTATTACACTTGCATGAGTATCCTATACCCAAACATATAAGAACTATGCCGTTGTGTCCTCACAAATGCGCACAAGTGCAATACTAGTCTTTTACGTATTTATCGACGTCTAAACTCGATAATACTCTGACTGGGGATATTAACGATTTATCCTTCATGGAGTGATACTGTCTCATATCATTCTCCATCCAGGAACAAATCATAGGGACCTCTCATCATTTATATATCTAGGTGATCTAATCACAAATGATTAGAGTGCAATCTCCTTTGTCACATAGTTAATTGTACAACGACACCATGATCTGTACAAATGTGACGCTATGGGTCATAATTGTCCAACATTTAACAGGTTCTGTGTACGCCTCTATTGGGTTATCGAGAATCATAGTGTATTGGATGTGATGTCAAGACGGAAGTATCACTTCAGACATATGGAGATGATGATCACGCAGAGATTCATAACTAGTTCTCTATTGTGTTGGCAACCATCGGGATAAGGTGACAAGGTCATGATTATCCGATTCAAAGAGACTAGTTGTTTGATATCTGATAGGTGCTTCGTACGGGGCAACACTATTCTAGCCCCAGGCCTAGCACTTGACATCAGATACTGGATCGCAATATGAGATACTAGGTATTCTACGCCTGACATAGATTATATATTCCAGTAAGAATATTTCTGGAGAATTGGGTAGGCACGGTGTTTTGCTAGAAGCCAACCATGTCTTGTAAATCGGTAAGCACGTGGTATGAGGTACTCACTTTATCGTATAGTCCGATAACCGGATTTACTGCCAACATATCCAAAGATCTCTTGGGTCGCTTCCCAAAGATCACCGATGACAGTTGACTTAAATTAGAATTAATCTGGATTAGTTAGAGAGAGAA